>BQNB010056199.1:9410-38765 GCA_026074375.1 Tanacetum coccineum | reverse complement strand
GCCATTGAAACAAGTGAAATAATCATAGAAATTAGGGGCTGTAATGAACAGTAGGTTTGGTAATTTTCAACAGGTTTGAGGTTGGATTTGATTACATTAGGTTGTAGAAAATTCTCTTATGAACACTTGGCAAATTGGATGATTTCTAGAAAGTGAATATTGAGTGAGATATGATCAAAATACTAAAACTAGTTGATTCTGACCTTGCTATACAGGTGGTATAAAAAGTCACATTTATGGACTGAGTTGGTTAAAACGTTAGAACTATGAGACCTAGATAAAATCATGTAGATTCTGAATCAATTGGATAGTCAACCAACTCTTTATGGTTTGTAAATGGCATCAAAAATGGTGAAAGTGAGATTTCAGTCCGAATTTGTAACTTGACCTTTATGTAGTAAATTGTTCATATGTATAAGTATACTTAAACTAAGTACAAAAATGGTTTTGGATCTGTAGAGTACACTTAAATATGAAACTAAGGATACAAATATATCAATTATACCATTTACGGATTATAAATTATGACTATTTACGTAAACATAAAAGTATACAAAATTTACTACTACCCGAACACTATACTATGTAAAGCGATTTTTGTAACTAAAACCCGAGGTGGTAGGACCCACTTCTTGGGAGTTTTAAAATACTAACATACTGATAATAAAAGTATCCCGACCTCGAGAACCCGAAATTTTATAACAAGAGTCATTTACAAGCTTAAATGGGCCATAAGGCCTTATTGGACCACTAGGCCCAATGAAACAAAATGGACTTATTGGACTTAGCTTTAGGCCCAATCCACTTGGACCTAACTAATGGGCTAGGACCTGGTCTTTGAGTGATAATATCAACTTAATAACTTAATGGGCTTGCTTAATGGGCCTATTGGGCTTTTTGGACTAAATTGAATAATATGAGTAAGTGGGCTAATAATAAAACAAGCTAAAAACCTAGAAAACTCTAAGTGTGGAGATAAAGATATTGCCGAGCATGATCATTATAAACTACATGTTCTACATATACTTATTTATTATGAGTTTTCGTTAATTTTTATCGACTAGAAACCTAAGACCCGTTACAATTTGTATAGGTCTTGGTTGATTGACGCGCCTACTTCCGAAGTTTTTATTCATCGTTTTTCTTGTCCGACATCACTAAGTGAGTTCATAGCCTCGCATTTTAATGCTTTAATTGTTTTATAAACCCGCGAGGGGGGTAACATGCTTGTTTTTTAAAATAGAACACAAGGGACCCGAATGTATGCTAGTAGCTTTGATTATTATAAGTTAGCTTAACTCGCTAGTAAAAAAAACTGCGGTAATCATGATTGTTAAACTACTGGTAAATGGTAGACGCTTATACATGAAATAGTACTATTTGGAGGCTGCCACCTCCAATCCGTGACGACGGCTTAATCGTTCGTGTCGGAAAATAACACCGACGGGATGCGTTTGTATAGAGAGTAATTTGCACTCATTAGCGAGGGTGTATAGTGGACATTTTATTATTGTAACGTTCAATGTCATAAGGCTTATAATAATCCTCCTATAACTTTGTCTGATCCACATCGTTATATCCTGATGAATTTTGAGAAATGATACTTGTGTTCGGATAATTTTATTGTTTATATATATATAAACTCTATGGATTCACTCAACATTATTGTTGACTTTTAGCATGTTTTATCTCAGGTCCTGGAAGGTAATTTGGTGATGGAGATTTTGGTTGTCGCTTATGGAAACCTAAATGTTTTGAAGGCCCATTAAATAAAAGTCATTCAAAGATGATTTGTAAAAATGTAGTATGAATTATGAAACAATTTGGGACCTATGATGTAAACTTTTATTTCGAATGAATGTATTTAAAAACGTC
The DNA here is from genome assembly GCA_026074375.1 of Tanacetum coccineum. NCBI lineage: Eukaryota > Viridiplantae > Streptophyta > Magnoliopsida > Asterales > Asteraceae > Tanacetum > Tanacetum coccineum. The sequence goes on along the minus strand of BQNB010056199.1, from coordinate 36,890 downwards.
TCTTTTCGAGTCGTTTTCTATGCTTGAGTTGTTATATTATGACGTAGCACCCCAGATGACCATTCCGCTGGTATCGATTAAAATGAAATGGGGGTGTTATAGATTGTTATCAAGAGCTTAAGTTATAGAGAATAAAAGATTTTCAAAAAAAATGAACAAAAGGATTTTTGAAATTTTTTAACTATAATTGTGCAAGCGAAATCTCCGAATTACCAATGGACAAGAATGGGAAGGAATTATTTATCGATATATATATATATATGGAAAAGTATATATGTTATAATATGAAATTTTCATTTATTTGAATATAAATGTTAATTATGTAATTATTTTAATACTAATACGAGATATTTATACGATGCAGATTGTCATGAAGAACCCTAATCATCTTAACCAGCCGAACGAAGCTTTATTCCCGAAACTGACCAGTTGTTCCGAGCCTATCTAAGTTGCGGATATCCATGAGACCATAACGAATATGGTTGACATTCCCGATGATATTGATTTGGTTGATTATGACGATGAGGATCCTGAAGAAGATCCTGAAGAAGATCCTGAAGAAGATCTCGAGGAGGAACCCGAGGAAGATGTTGATATTGAGCTCGAGGATGATGCTGAGTTGATATTTCCTTATAAGGTGGAGGGTGACAAAACCCCGCCACCTGGAGATGTGTCATCCGATTTTGAGTCAGAGGACGAGGAGATTGATGTTGCACGAGGTTATGTTGCACCCCGAGGTGATGTTGCACCCGAGGTCGATTGTTGCACCGAGGCTACTGTTGGGTTTCTACCCAAAAAAGCCTTATGTTATTCGTGACTTTCGAGGGGCTTATATGAGGTTGGTGAGTCATCTTCTGCCCGGAACTCATCATATGTTGGTGATTGGCACTTTGGCTTTGAGACGTGATTTGGGAGACGTCCGTGGCACGGATGCTAGACTTACGGAGCCGAGTTGGTACAAACCAAACTGAGATTGCACTTCTTCTAATCATGCATAAAATCAGGGAAAAAGAAAGGGAGTTACTTAATCATGATTTAGAGAATGTCGAGCGTGCTTTGGGTAATGTTCTCGAGAGGGTGTCGGTATTGGAGAGCGGGGAGAATGATACATTGAAGAAAAGATTGGCTAAGATTGAGACTAAGTTGACGTGGGCTTGTATGGAGCGTAATACTGCTGAGAGGAGGTTGCATGAGTCCCGAGTGTGGAACAAGATGTTTTACTTGGATATGGTTCGTATTAGGGCTGTTCCGAAGCTGCCATCTTATGATGAGGATACCGAGCGTCTGAGAAGAGAATCAAAGACTTACTTCTGATGGGACCGAGTGACCTTCCGAGCCACGTGGACCACCTAGTGACTCTTAGTAGATTAGTTCATCATTAGTAGTATCTTTTGTAAATCACTAACTAAATTGCGATGTCAGTTAGTAGAACTAGTCTTTTAGAGTTGTATAGCATTAGATGGTGACATGTAATGTATGACAATGAAACTTGTAACTTATTTGTGATCAATGAAATGACTATCTTTTGGTTCTAATTCTATGTTGTGTTGTTGTTACCTTTTTTTCTTGTTTTTTCTTAAATTGTTCTTTTGATTAATATCGTCCCCCATACTTAGAGAGTTAACGGGCTCCTTGGTTGATGAAACGGGAGTGATTGCAATGGTATAGTCCTTGTCATCATCGTAGCAAATAGGAATCTTCCAATATCGATCTTTAGAAGCTTGCTCTTCCGCAATTTGCTTTTCTTCTTCCTCCTTCTTTTGTCGAATATTATCACTCTATGCTTGAAAAGCAATTCGTAATTCTTCCATACCTTTTTCAAGAGGAGTAGGATCAATGACGGGAAGCGGTTGGGGAAGAAATTGGTCAAAACCAAAAGAATTAGGATCATAGCAAGAATTTTGCTCGTGATAATAATCTTCATTCATTGGTTGACATTGAGGACCCCCGCAATTTTCACAACAAAGGTATTGTTGTGGGTGGAAATTATCAAATTGGTCATAACCGGAATAATTAGAATCATAACATGGATTAGGTTCATAATAATTCAACGGTTGACATTCAAAAGTCTCATGCGGGCGCCCACAATTTTCACAACAAAGATATTGTTGTTGAAAATCATGAAAATCTTGCTGAAAATTAAAGCCTTGATTGTAACACAGTTCCGGATAGATAAACGGAACTTGAGGTGTACAATAGTGACCATAACAAGCATCGTTCCTGCAAAATTCACAAGAATATATAGGAGGTTGTGGAGGTGGGTTCAAAACGTTAGGAGAATCATCAACAAAATTAGGTTTGGAATCATAAGTATGAATTATCATCTCCGGAACAGGATGTCGGGTGAACACTTGGCAAAGTCTGTGGGAACTCATTAACGGTTTGATTGTTGCATGGTTCCGGTTTAGAGATAATCGGAACTTGCGGTGGACAATTATAACCATAATGAGCACCTTTCCCACAAGACTCGCAAGTACATCGTTGACAGAAGATATCGTCTAATGAATCACCACACCAGTAACAACAATGATGGTCAATATGTGGAGGACTTTGTGAAAAAATTTGACCGAGGTCTTGATTGACATCGAATGGCTCTTGATTTTCATTAACAAAGTTAGTATCGTCATCGGATGACTTGGAAGTGTTTTGGAAATCTTGAAAAACTTCCTCCAATGTCTTTCGTATTAGAGCACACTGTCGACAATATAGACCATGAACCGGGACTCCACAATTAAGACAATTTTTTTCAAAAATAAGGGGTCGTTGAGACGAGTCGGGTATAAGAATCTTGTCTTCAAGACTCCCCTTTGAACAACCACAGTTTCTAGTGTACAAAGCTCCACAAGACGAGCATTCTGTAATCGCATAACGATAGTTGAATGACGCCATAAGAATTAAACTATTAAGAGGGTTAAGAAAAGAATTAAATGGATAAAAAGAACAAGAAGATTATTTTTGGTTTTTCGAGTTTTTTAAGCAACATATTTTATTAACGGATAAAATGAGATAAGACAACTTAAACCAAAATCTAACTGTATTCAACGGTAGCCTCTTCTAAAAGAAAAACGCACAAGGAGCGAAGAGCGGAAATGCGTCGAAGCTATTAAAAATCCTTCTCCTTTCGGGTCGTAGTTCCTCTGAACATACCCTCCTTATACCCCTCTTTATATAGTTTTGTTTATCATTAAAGGTGACCGTAATTTCACTAAGTGACAACAAAGGCAAGTTTTAATCTTTTGTTCGGGAACGTAATTTATGATAATGCATTTCAATTGAAAGCATTAGTTTTGATGTGAAGATGTTTTTATTGATAATTAAGGATAAAGTTTTTATATTTTATTATTATTATTATTATTTTTTTTATCTATACAAATACTATTAAAAGATAAACGAAAAATATTGTTTAGTGTTTTTATATTTTTATAAATAAAAGAAAATATTCACAAACGGAAAAATTAACTTCACGGGGGAAGGGTCTTCAAACACTAATCGTCAAACAAACACGAAAATCATTTCACAGCCTCCCCGGCAGCGGCGCCAAAAATTGACAGTTTCTTTTTTAGGTAAATAAATAATTAATATATTATAAATATACTACTACTTATATAACCCAAAAACAATTCAAGTTGCCCTTGAAAAGTTTAAAAGAAAGACAATCAATAAAATCCGAGGAGTATGATATTCCCGGGTCGTTTATCCCCGACGAGGCTGGACTTGAAAATCGGTACAGTCGGAAAGTTGGAAATTGAATGATGTTAATGATTAAGGGGATTAGAAAGCTAAATTATCTACTAATATGCAAAAACGATTAAGAAAAACCTAAAAATTATGAAATAAAACTAAAAAACGAGAGTAAGAGCCCCGAACAAGGGGTCAAAAACCTAAATTCTTAAAAATTAACCCTACAAAGATTTTTTTACTTCTAATCTACTCTATGTGACTAAAAATGAAGAATAAAAAAGACTAGACTAAAAACGGAGCTAAAACGAGCTCAAAAATGAGAAAACAAAAACGGGTTCGAATCCCGTTCTTTAAGAAATGAAATTTTGCAAAAATGACCCTACGAAAGATTTTCTATTTTTCCTAAGTGAAGACTGATAAAATAAAATTTTCTAAAAAAGAAAAATATGTTTTGATTTTTATTTAATTTTTAATATTAAAAAAATCCATTTGAAAAGAACATAAATGTGTAAAAATTTCAAACGATTATAAAAAAATTCGAAAAATTTAGGAAAATAAAGTTAAACTATAAAGATCCTATGAAAAATCTAAAACTGGAAAAACAGCTTATAAATAAGCTGTTTTTAAGCTTAAAAGTGGTTGTGGGCTTAAAGGCTAAAATGGGCTTAAGTATTTAAAGAAACAAACTCATACCGGATGAGCTATTGTAGCACAGCGGTATGAGTTTGTGTGTTAGGGCGTTGGTATAAAGGGGGAGGTCCAGGGGTCGAGCCTGGGCCTCTCTCTTTTTATAAAACATTTTTTAAAAATTTTTTCTTTTAAAATTTAAAAACACACAAAACAGCAACTTTTTAAAAAAAGATACTTTTTTTAGAAACTTAAATATAAGCTGGGAAATAAGCAACAAAAAGTGGGCAGTTATGAAATAAGCTAAGGGAATGCTTAAACTGCTAGGAGCTTAATGAGCAAATAAGCTAAGACAAAATTGAAATAAGCACAAACATACTATGTTCCTAACCTAATAAGCTAGTGTAAACCTAAATAAGCTAATAAAAATAGACAGATAAGCCAAAAATGGAAATAAGCTAAGGGGCACAAAACAACATATAAAACAGGCCTTGGGGGTCACTTTGAGGCTTAATTTTAAGCTGTTATAGGGTCTTTGGGGCTTAATGGCTTATGGGGGCTTAATCACTAGCTTAAGGTGTATCTAAAAATGCAAAAATATTAAAATATTAAAAGCAAATAAGCAGTTAAAAGGTGCTGAGAATTGGGCTGTTTGCACCAGGGGATTTCTTTTGGTTTTCTTAGAAAGCAATGGCAAAATGCAGGCCAAAGAATAAGCAACCAAATAAGCTTAAAATTAAAAATCTAGTTAAAACAGATCAAGAGAAGCAACAAATGAGCTTATGCTCAAAATTTGAAGAATTAACAAAAGGTTTTAACATCTGAAAATTGAAAAGGAAAAAGGAAGTTTTAACTTGAAAGACACAAACAAAAATTTAACAGATTTTTAGAACAACAAAGGTGAACTTAAAAGGGACTCTTTTCTACTGCATTAAGGCACTGAAAGACATACTAAAAACACCTATAAAAAACTTGTTTTAAAATCCTTAATCTAAAAACACTTAGAAACTGTTTTGACAACACAGTTTCAAAGTTCACTTAGAAAATTTCTTGAAACAACTTTTGAAAACTAAAAAACTTTTTAAGACAGATTGAAAACACTTAAACAAGATGGCCAAAGGTGGCCAAGAGTCCCAAAACTTTTAGAAACCAGTTTGGACCCTTTTTCACTACTATCCCAAACACCCCTTTAAACTTTTGAATTCTTTTTTTAAAACTGATTTACAAGGATTTAAGGCTAGTTTTCTGAAAACAGATGAACATATAAACATATAAGACATAAATAAGCAAATCTCATCAGAAAATAAGCACTTAATTTAACAAATAAGCATTAAGCTGTTTCAAGGCATTTATAACAGTTTTAAAGGAAAAAACATGAACAAAGCATGTATTTTAATAAAAAAAACATAAAATAAGACCAAATAAGCAAGTATAACATGGATAACAAGAAATGCAAGAAATAGCGAAAATTAAAGCTAGTTACAGTAACTTCTAAGAAAACTGAATTAAGGGAACTTACAATCTCCCTTTGCTTTCTGTCTGAATTCAAGTACCAATAACAAGCCTATTGCCTCCCACGAGGCTCTAAAACCTTGGCTATCCTTTGCTTACCATGCTCCTTGTTGCTTTCTTTTTCTTTTTTTCTTTTTGATATATATATATATTTCTTTTTTTTGATTTTTGAGTTTTCTTGACACAAATGAAAACAGCTTTTATAAAAAACTTTTAATGACTAAAACACTTAAGTAACAGAGTAAAAACAGTATTTAAAAGCAGATTAACTTAAATGACTAGTAATCTAAAAACAAGTATTTAAAGACAAATAATTAAAATGCAAGAAATTAAAAGACAGATATTAAATTGACAAGTAAAGTAAATTGCAATAAAAAAATGGTACAAATTTGGTTTTACAAGCTTTTGCCTTGATAAACTCAAAAATTCGACACACAAGAAAAATAAACTAACTATGCCTATAAATACTAAAACCCTAGTGCTTGAGCTGTGTTTTTTTTGTAGAGAGAGTCCAGCATTGTTTTGGTTGTGTGAGAGAGAACCATAAGTGATCTTAGCCATCGAATATGCTTGGAGCCCAAGTCCTTTGATCTCGTCCCTTCTTTTTCCTTGGCCAATGGGAGTTTGCAAGATTGCCAAGTTGTCAATTGAGGTAGGGGAGTTGTGAGAGAGTGAATGGTTTTGTCCATTAGTTGCAGCAGGGGTTAAAGCAAAACGACAGTGAATAGTACCTTGGTATTTTTGGCGGGTAATGGGGTGGGGGTACTCTGTTTGTTTTGAGAAGCAGTTGATCCCACACACGCTTGATCGATTCTTTACTAGTAAAGTGTTTGTTACCTTGGGATGAATCCAAAATAAGAGACAATGGTGAGACTTTGTATGTAAACCAAAAGTGTATAGCGGAATTCTACCTTTGATACTCTTAAGATGTTTATCAATGGAACGGAAATAACCAAACAAACAATGAAGTAATAACAACTGCTTCAATATTATTATTAAAATAAAATAAATACAGTACTCCATGAAGTACTGGGTTACAACTGAAGCTATCACAATATCTTTTCGAAAATATTACGTCCTAAGTGTTAAGAAGTATAATTATCTAAATACCTAACGATCTCCTTTTTATAGAAACAACAATTAGTCTTTACAAAGCAAACTACCTATACTTTTTTAGGATCAGTTACAAACAACCCATAATAATCTCCATGCATACATATTCCAAGTCTGTAGCTTTGAACCATCGCAGCAAGTACTAAACTCTATCCCGCTAGCAAAATTAACTAACACTGGCAGTACTAAGTATGTATTACAGGAGTACTAACTCCATTAGTACCGTTTAGTATACCTGGGCAGTATAAATGTCAGGGAAGATTTATTTCTAACAATCCTCCCCTAAACTGTGATTTCCTTCAAATCATCAAGTTTCTTTCTGAATTAAAATCTCTATTCTTCTTCCTTTGCTGAGATTCTTCAAACATTTCTTCTACTTCTGCACTTGAGACCTTATAAACCTTAGAAGTTCAAACGCATGTGAACTCTCATGATCAACCTCTAATTTCTTACTTAACATCTTTGACAACAGCTCTTGACTTAAAGGATATTTCTTCTCGTGTCACCATAGTGGAATCGCTAACGCCAATTTCCATCAATAGAAAGTTAATACCACTGGATAACAAAAATCACATAATCTCAGCAGCTTATCAAATTGTACTCACTGATTTTTCCAAATCTCATCTTCTTCATACAGACTCAAATAGATATAGTAAAGATCTTCCCACAGCATCAGATCATATCCTTCATGTCTTGAAGCACTATACTTTTCCTAGACTAGGTCTGTACAATTACCTCGACATCTTGTCTATCAAAATCTCAAGCGAACTCACTCAATACCTTATAATTCTTGAGCTTTGCCGATCCCCGTCAGAAGACTTGATAATACATAAGTTCTCTGCAACACAACACAAGTCTTTCAAATCCACAACGGAAACTTTGTAAATAGAGATTCAACCTCTATAGGACCTTTCCTCTTGGTAATACATATCCAAAAATCCTTTGAGTTCTTACCCTCTCAGCATCTTTCCTCCATCTTTGTCCTCTTCCTTGCGCTTTTCCTAGGAATAGATTATTTCTCTTTGCTCCAGTTTCTTTAAGACTTCTTTTTTCATTTCCTTCTGAGTACCACATCTTACTTCTTCATCTTTTTAGCATACCTATCATCTTTGTTCAGGAGAGTTCTTCCTTTTCACTCTTATGCTCTACAGCCATAGGTTCAATATTTTGATTTAAAATCCCCAACCTTTTCCAAAGAATGGCCTAATCTCATTGTAAGACTTTCCCGTGAAGTCACGAATCATGTAGTTTCCCCCTGATTCATCAAGTATTTGATTCTTATTTTTCCTTGCTTCGGCAAACTGTCTTTTTGGTATACATCTTTTTGAGTATGATACCTTATGACTGAAGGATCATTCCAATCTATCTGCTTAGTAAGACTTGGCTTTAGCCATAGCTCTTTGTCTTTCCTCTTCATCCCATTGTCTTGTAATCTCTTCACTCGTACAATTCTGAGCTCTTTGTTTCCTCATTCATTGCTCTTCAATCTGATGGCCTTCAGCATAACTCAAACTTTCTTGCTCAAGCTCCTTCTTAGACTTCTTTTGGGCTCAGACTCTAACATTAGGCTTTTCCCTGTCTAGTGCTTGACCTTTCTCTTGCACTCCTTCTTGTATAAGTAACTATTGTAGTTTAGCAGTACTAAGGTTTACCTCAGCAATACTAACTCTTTGAACTTCTTCACTAGCAGTACCTTTCTTTGCACCAGCAGTACTAACTTCATCACTTCCTTTCTCACTGCCTTCTTGAGCTTGAATGACTTCAGTTGGAGTCACTTCTTGAATAAATAGTTCAGTTTCAGTACTTGCTTTTTCTTGAACCCTGAGAATAAGTTTAGTATATGCAGAACTGTAGGTTTTCTTTGTCTTCTTCAAGTCATCCTCCAATGCTCCAATCCTGTCAGAAAGTTTGGTAACCAAATTCATCAATTCATTAAGTTTCAAGCTACCCTCATCACTTCCATGTGAGTGAACAGCATGGAGAGGTGAGTCATGGGGTGTAGGAAAATGGTGTTCTGCTCCAGGTGATTGATGTGTTGGTGATGGTTGTGATGCAGCAGCAGTGGTATTATCAGGTGAGTGTGAAGGTGAAGTGTCAGGTGAGGGTGAAGGTGAAGTGTCAGGTGAGGGTGAAGGTGAAGATGTGATTCGGGAAGGTGAAGTGGAAGGTTCAGTAACATCTAGCATAGTGGGGAATAGAGCAACCTCCTGGCCTGAAAATCCCTTGGTAGGCCTCTTCATATTGTTAAACACTTTCATGCTAAGAGAGGGTACAGGATATGATCTTGTGTGTTGTTGAAGCTGGTTTCTCTGCATATCTAGACATAGTTGAATGAACCTAGGGTACATCAAAAACTTATGGGGACTAGAGATATTGGACACCATATGCTCAAAAATCATCCTAGAGAAATTATACTTCCTATTGGTAGCTAAACATATAAGGGCAGTGGCAATATTACTACTAAACTGCTCCCAAGCAGTCTTCTTTGGGCTAAGGCAATGAAGAATAGAGGGATAAGAAAACCTCAATAGAGGTGAAAAAAGCAACCATTTTGAAAGTTAACTTATCTGAGTCGTGTGATATCCCAAAAGCGCCAATTGCTCAAAGAGCTCCGCGTTGGGAATAAGAAGAAATAACCATCTTGATCAACCCAACTTGAGATGTCGTCTTAAAGATCCAATCATGATAGTCATTGAGTGACCATCAATAGTATCAGTAATGCTATGACATCACTATGTTCATGCAGTAGAAACGTCAGCAGACCTTCCAAAAATGTTTGTAAATGAGACACAAACACGTGGCTTCTTATGTCAGTGCATAGCAAATGTGACTTCAATGTTAGAAAAACGAATGATTTGATGAAACCCTACACTCTGTAGATTTATCTAAAGAACGCGACCATTTTGTGCATGTCACAAAATTCCAATTTAGCCATCACTGAAAGAGTTAGTAATCCAGTGGGATCTGATCGTGGAGAATATATAAAAGCTGGAGAAAGTTAATTAATTGCCAATTTAAAAAGAGAAACATAGAGATAGGCTTGACCGTCTTAAAGAATTGAGATTACATGATTAAAATAAAAGTATATATAGGATAGTCACGAAAGGTCCAAATTGGACAAACCCTATATCATAAGAATTTGGCGGAAATCTCAAAACGGCTCAATTAAAAAATGAAAACTGTTAGACGCCAAACAGTACTAACTGACACCATCAGTACTAAAATTGGTCTAGCAGACTAAAATAAGCCAAGCAGTATTACTTCTCCACCCAAAAGCATAACAACCTCCAAAGTTTTGTATTACTCAAAAATAGAACTTCACCAATCTCTCTTTCTGTTTTTTAAGCTCACATATAATCTCTTATATCTTTTGCTCACTTGTCCTCTGTCTATTTTCACACAACTCTCTTTCCTAGTTTTTAGGGCTCACCATTCTCATTATTCTTTTGCTCACATGCTCACAAAGTATAGTTTTGTTGGCAAACAACCAGCCATTTAACGGATTTGATTAGTCTTTACCCAAGACCGTTTGCTTTGACTAGCCAAAGCTTCATTGTAAAAAACATGTCATTAATGACCATATAGTTTATGAGTAAACTATAACTATCAACGGATTTTGAGAAGTCCTTTACCAGTAGCCTTTGCTCTAGACATAGTTAATTCTTATTGTCTATGAGACATGGTTAACTGATGACCATTAGTTGTTTTGTGGTGAGAAAACCAACACTCTGAGGAAACAAACAGCATCCGCCCCCAAATAACGAACCATGAGTAATCCCAATTTCACACTTCAATTGCTTATCCTGAAAGAGTAGCACAGAACCAAGGAAAAACAAAACCTAACCGATATTCTTGTCTAGCAGTATTAAATGACACTAACACAGGATTAACAGAAAAGACACAGAAAATAACTAGCAATACAAACTAGAAGTAACAGTTTTGACACCAGTTTTAAATATTAACAGTAGTACAAATTAATAACTAGCAGTATTAATTTACACAGACTTAACAGTACTAACTTTGAACAAACTTTACAAAAACAAACAAGAGATTTAGGCATTAGGGATTGAGCATTCCAATACTTGAGACCAAGTACTGAAATCTACCAGCATCAAAACCTTTTGTAAGAAGATCTGCTACATTATGTTGAGTGTCAATTTTAGCCATTTGAATCAACTTTTTAGCATTGCAATCTCTTATAAAATGATGCCTAATCTCTATATGTTTTGTTTTAGAATGTTGAACAGGATTTTCTATTATGCAGATAGTACTAGTATTATCAATGTAAATAACAGTATCCATGAAATTGTACCCATAATCCAGCAGTTGGTTTTGGATCCAGAGAACCTGTCCACAGCAACTTGCAGCAGCCACATATTCAGCTTCAGTTGTAGAAGTGGCAACTACAGTTTGTTTCTTGTGCGTGCCAAGAGATTAGTCTATTTCCCAAAAACTGACATCTCCAGTTGTTTACTTCCCTATCTTGAGTAGCTCCCGCCATCGACACTATCCGTGTAAGCAACTATTCCAATGAGAGAAACCCTTAGAAAACCAAAGGCTAATATGGTTAGCCTTTAAGGTATCTAAAGATTCTTTTGACAACTAAGAGATGGGATGTCTTTGGAGAAAACTTGAAACCTTGCACATGCACATACTACAAACATGATATCTGGCCTGGATGCTGTAAGGTACATCAAAGATCCTATCATAGATCTATAAAGATGTTCATCAACATCAGCAGATATCTCCATCTGAACAAAGACTTTTCCAAATCTTTGAGTGAGGCAGACATCACACATCTGAGTAGTGAACTTTATCAAAATCTCATGTACATATTTATCTTAGACTGATAAATGATGCCATTCTGTTTCTGTTAGACCAGTAAAATTCCAAAAAAGTGATGTCTCCCATAGAACTCGATTTGGAAACTTAGCCTTCATAAGCTTCCAAACTCATCACATAATTTCCCTTCTTTGTAGATCCAAAGAATAATAGTCATCTTAATAGATTTGAACAAGCAAGATATGTCCTTTTAATGTCCTTTTGATGAACAAGGTTTGTCTATCTGTCCTCTTTAAATCCATATGCTCAAAAGATAAGTTGCCAAATTGTTGTCAAACCAAGCTCTATGGAGCATGATGGAGGCCATATAGTGCTTTCACTACCTATAACTTTATCAGGATGGTCAGTATCTTCAAAATCCTGGCAGGTTGACATACATATACCTACATCATCTATCTGACCAAGACAGGAAGGCCTTTGACAATCCAATTTGTGTCACCATAAAACCCATAAATAACATAAGCCAGGAATATCTTATTGCCTCTATTCTGCCATAGGTCAAAGCCCATCAACATAGTTCTATGCTTCTTCTTGTGTATGGTCCTTGAGCAAACAAGTCCTTGCTTTGTTTTCTGATGAAAAATCCCCCCTTTCATCTTTCTTGTTTCTAGATAGACCCACTTTGTACCAATTGCGCTATGACCTTAGGTAAAATCTACAAGAATCCAGACCGTTTGCAGTTTGAACTGAAGAAGTTCCACCTGCATTGCTTCTACCCATAGCTGGAATCTCTAAGAGCTTGATAAATTCATTTTGGTATCTTCCTAAGAAGGAAACAAACAAAAGACACGTATGAAGATCCTGATGATACATCCCTCATAGGATAGCACTAAGAAATCCTTTTTTCAGATTAAGAAAGTTTTCATCCTTCTTGTCTGAACATATGACTTGCACATACACGCAATCAATAACTCAATGGGTGATCTTGTGAATTCTGGTGGAGAGTTGTAGTGACTTCATTAGATTGAGGAGATGCTCCCCAAGTTCAATTTCTTGGTCCTTCCATATGTGCGTCTTACAGATGCATACGTAGGTCCTACAAAGTCTTCCAGGATAGCATATTAAGACTTTCAGGGAGAGCAGTACTAACGTCTCTACTACCAGTATTAACTTCCTTGCCTGGCATATGAACTTATGATCACAGTACTATTATTCTGAAGATTGCTACCATCATGAGACTCTGCTATAAGCATCAACCTTTCAATCATGTAACTCATCTTTATCTTACTATTTGACATCCTACAACAATATTTGGTGAAGCATCACGCAAAAATATGAAGCATCCTTCCAAATTGGCGATTGCAAACCAATCTAGAATTCTTGTTGAGAAAATGTGCTAGAACTCAGAAACTCCTTGTAACCTGCAAAATCATTAAAAAAGTCCTGCAACCCACCTGGGTGATTAACATAATTCATTGATTGGGTTAGAGAATCAAGATCAAACAACCACTTTGGACCATTTCCTTCTATCATAGGTTTATTCTCTAAGAACCCAACATGCAAGTTTTCCTGAAACTTTTCTGGTTCTAATGTTGTACTACCTAAAGCTTTGCTATTTAAGGAATAGTCCAACAAAGAAACCTTCCACACATTTTCCATCAAAACTGCGCCAACTTATCTAAGGGTATTGAGAATAGTAACATGACATCCAAATGGTTTCATGAGCCTATAGCCTGGTTAAAACCTCTAAAAGTTCAAAAGAGTCTGGCTAAACAGCTTAGACTATTAAGACCCTATTCTGTACATAGCAAGCAGTAGAAACAACTTCTGCCCAAAATGTTGTAGGTAACTTAGAGTCAGCTAACATTGTTCTAGCAGCCTCAATGAGAGTCCTATTCTTCCTTTCAGCTACACCATTTTGCTGAGGTGTCCTTGCTACACTATATTCTCTTTTGATACCTTTTTCCCTACAGAACTCATCCATCACTTTGTTTTTAAACTCTGTCCCATTATCACTTCTGATTATTTTAACTTTCTTATCCACTAGGTTTTTCTACCTTCTTGATAAGTTTTTTATAGGTCCTCACTTGTTTATCCTTAGTCTAAAAAGAAAACCCATGAATCTACTATAATCATCATACCTACCAAGCATATTTTTTTTTTATGCATTAGACTACTAACAAAAGTTAGACCAAAGAGATCCATGTGCAGCATAAACAATGGCTTAGTAATGGGACTAAAGGCCTTGGTCTTACAAGAGGCTCTGTGTTGCTTGCCTTTAAGACAGGCAACACAAGTTTGGTCATTCTCAAATCTTTTAAAAGGTAAATCTCTTACAAGATTTATTCTTATGACAATTTATTAATATTCCTTAAAATTGACATGACCAAGGTCTTCTACCACAGCGATTGATTCCTCACATATAGCCTTTGCAACTAACAAGTTAAACCATCTTTAGGAACTATTATTTTCATAGCAAAACTGTACATGGTATAACTGTTCTAGGAAATTTAAAAGATATCTAATTTCATACAGGCAACTTAAAATAGGAGATAGAACAAGACATTCAAAGTCAGTAAAAAGAACATAGTTCTTTTTGTCCACCATCTGTGAGACACTAAAGAGGTTGAAACTTTAACTTCTTTTGACAAAGTAACAACGATCAAAATCATAGTTTATTCAGTTTTAATAGTACATTTACCAGTAATTCTGCCATCAATTTCTCTCTACCCAAAAGTAACTCTATCCTCCATCAAAGTCTTTGAAAATCTAAAAGATGGCATGTTCTAGACATGTGCCTTGAGCATCCACTACAACAAATCCTTTATCATTTAGCTGTGTAAACTTCTGCACACAAAACTTATGAAGTTAGTGTATCTTTGGGGACCCAAGAGCCATTACTGACTTTTGGATCTGCCTCGTGCATCATGTAATAATATTTGTTGAAAACCAGTGATGCACCAGTTAGTTGGATGGGTCTCCAAACCCAACATGCTAAGGGCTTAACAACATTAAATCCCCTTGCCCTGACAGTATTAACCTTTTGATTATGAGACCTTTTTGTTAATGTTGTTCTCAGCATTGTACAAGGGCCTTAAACAGTTGATGTGCTTGATTTTTTGAAAATGTGTCCTTGTCTAGCACAAAGAAACTGTTGATTTGGGTGAGTAAGTATAAGAAGGCCTAACAGTATTAAAAACCCTAGCAGTACTAAAAGGTCTGGCAGTGTTAACAGACCTAACAGTATAACACGGCCTTGCAATTTTAGTGAAGCAGAGATTTTTTAGGGCCATCTTCAATAAGGACTGGCTCCATGAACATATGTTTTGTGACATTAGAACAACTGTATGAATGTGATCAAAACTTCTACAGAATAAAACATGCCTTGTTATTAAAAACAAAGTTACATCCTAATTGATTGGATTTTTGACTATTCCAATTTCTTTGGTTTCCTCTAGGTCTTTGTGACCTGTAAATTTCTGCATACCTAACTGACCTCCTAACTGGTGTTTCAGGTTTAACAAACTCTTCTAGTAGCAGTAGGTATAACAGTTTTCTTTTCCAACCTTAGGGATATAGGCATCAACATCATCCTCAATCATCTGACAGCTAATCTTCATATTGGAGCATCATTATTCTCTCTAGCTTTCTTAGGTACTTCTTCCCTAACTTGATTAGCAGGACAGAAAAACTTTTCTTTCCAATCTTTGTCTACCTTAAGTGAGCTAGTTTTAGAATCAGTCCCCTTTTGTTGTTGTTTAAATAGTCATCAGTATCTCCATGATTTATCTGACTCTTTATCACAAACAGTGGTAGGCTTTAAACTTGAATCCTTAGGACCATACTCATTTACCTCAGGTTGTTTGAATTCTTCAAGACCTGAATAAGATAAGTATAAGGATGTTGGTCTATTTAGAATCAAAGGATGAGGTGAAGGGACAACATTATAACCAAAACTCTATTTTGCTTTTGTCATTATCTTGACTTGCCTAACAACAGGTATCTAATCTTTTTGATGATTTTTTCAAAACTTTGCAAATTATTAAAACTCAAATCCCTACTTTCTTCCTTAACCTTCAAGTTCATCCTATAGTAATCCCATAGATAACTCTTGTGACCTACACTTCTTTTAAGCAAAGCAATTCCCAGACAAAAAGAACTCCAGATTCTTTTTATTTAAGTAATTTGACCTTCTAAAATTGATAATCCTCTTTTTGTATGTAGAAGCTTTAAACCGGTAACATCTAATTTAACAAGTAATCATCAACTATTACTTTGAGCTTCATAATTTTGCAAACACACAGAATCAAGATTTAGAACAAGATTTATCATATGTTACCTTCAGAATCTGAGAATCCAATGAGAGCCTGGTTTGCTTGAATTTCTTCCTTTGCCATGTCACTCCAATCAATCCAACACCAATCTATACACACAATTGCTTTATCAGAAGCATCTTCAATCCTTAACTGCCTTGATGAGCCACCTTGATTCTAATTTATGATGTCTTTAACTCTTGGTGCTCTGCATTCTCGGCAATGACCCAGTTTTATGGCATTGAAATATTCTAACCTTTGATTTATCATAACCAGCATACTAAAAGCTTCCATCCATGATGATCTTCCCTTCCAGTCCACTGATAGAACTTTCTCTTGCCCTCACGGCTTAGTAGTCCCATATTCCACTTAGATCCATTTCTTCTAAGATCATCATCATGAAGTGCTCAAGATCTTCATGAACAAGTTGAACGCCTTGTGGTTGAGTGGAAACAAAAAGGATATACTGTGGCATCACTAAAACTAGCAGTACTAATTTTAGTACTGGCAGTATTAACTTTGGTGGTACCAGTACTAACTTCAGGATTAACAGTATTAATATTATTAGTACTGCTAGCGACCAGTAGTGGTTAAAATGCCCCAATTCTATATCATCATTGATAGCACCATAGCTCTCCATAATCATTTGTTCAACATTTAAAAAGGTTGTTGTACAAATCATCCAAACCCATAGTAAAATCAAAGTCGGGTTTGTTCATCCGACTACCACATGAGTATCCACTCCAAGGTAAACCTCCCTCAAAAAATTTTAACATTTAGATCTTCAGAGGAGTAACTACACCCAGAATTGCCAACCTACTAACAAGCTTTTGAAGCCTGTTAAAGACAGAATCAACGTGATTTCTGAGTCTAGAAGCATGAAGGTTTTCATACTGTTGCTTCAGTAGGGCCATATATGATTCCTTTTTGCTGCTTCATTCCCTCTATAAATCTAGCTTTAATGGCAGCAAACATGATGAATGAGCACACATACTGGATAAAGGTAAGTGATACTCATTGGGCAGTGCCAGAGAGAAGACTTCGAGCCTTTACATCATTCATTTTGCAAATCTTTTCTTCAGCAGTAGAAGGCACAGTCATCTTCAATGCTGTTGATGGACCAGATTCTGGTGCTATAACAGGAATAGGTACCCGACGCGAAATTCCATTTTCATACCTCCCATAACCATAATCTTGATCAAAAAGAACTCTAACTCAAGCTTGAAATCCTGATTTCCCACATCTCATAACTCCTCCAAGTTTGAGCATGGGAAGCTATTTGCAATAGCATTGTTCCTGAGAATTTTCCAACATCCATGTTCTAGATCAAAGTATCTCAAAGCACAAGGCTCTGATACACATGTGATCCCACCCTTGAACAGATTCTTTACGTATAAAGTGTTTGTTAACCTTGGATGAATCCAAATAACAATGTGTGAGACTTTGCATGTATACCAAATTTGTAAATGCGGAATCTACTCTTTGATACTCTATAGATGTTTATCAATGAACAGTAATACACCACAAACAATGAAGTAATAACATACATGATTCAATATTATTAGAATAAAAATACGAGTACTCTGAAGTACTTTGGGGTACAACCTTGAAGCTATCAACAAAAATCTTTCTGAAAATATACGTCTAAGTGTAAAGAAGCATATTTATCTAAAACCTAGGATCTCCTTTTATAGAACACAAGGAGTCCTTTACAAAGCTAACTACCTATCTTTTAGGATCAGTTACAAACAACCCATAATAATCTCCATGCATACTTATCTCCAAGTCAGCAGCTTTGACCATAAGCATATAACTCCTTTCTCCTAGAGTATTAACTACCACTGGCAGTACTAAAGAATTACTGCAGTACTAACTCCATTAGTACTGTTAGTTTAAAACCTTGTCAGTATTAAGTCTTGTTGAAGAAATTAATTCCTAACAGGAAGTAGGGGTGATTTTGGAGTAAGGCAAAAATGGTGAGTGGTAATTTTGACACCCTGAATAGTGTATTATTTCGTGAGTGCAATCATCGTCCTTCATATTTTTCATCATTGGTCCCAAGGTTAGTTTAGGGTTTTTTTGCCATAGTTAGTCCCCAAGGACTAACAATGTTAGTCCTTGAAGGACTAATGGTGTAAGAGGTTCAATGGTTAAGGGTGAAATTGGTTAAAGGGTTTTAAAGGTTAAAGGGTTGGGCCGGTTATAAAAGGAAATGGGCCTTTGTATAATAAAAGGGGACTTTGGGCTTTTATCTTTTAAGGCTTAAAAAAGGGTCATCATCAATATAAAGCTTACTGGCTGTCCCGGCCCATTCAATGGGTACGGGTTGGCCCATTAACTTTTTCTTCGGTTTCGGCTCAGTCTTTGACTTCTCCGGTTTGACTTTGACTTTGACTTTTGTTGATTTTGACTTTGTCTTTTTCACACTTTTTCCGTTCCGTGCTTGGTTTTGTCGAGTTTGGCTTCGTTTTTCGTCCTTTAGTGAATATGTGTACCTGCACAGTACAAACACAAAACAAGCATAGTTATGGCATTTTATGTGCGTTTTTGGTCGTTTAGGGTCGATTTATTAGGTAAAAGGTATGTGTAATTACACACATACCATATGCTTAAAGATAAACGTTAGTCGATAAGGTTTGGATATCGGATTCCTAAAATGAAGCTGAGGATTCGAAGCTCTAGTGATCGAAGGACAAAACCGTGAGCACGAGAGGCTTTAAAAATCCGGGTAATCCTGGACATACACAACAAAAAAACAAAACACGGATAATGGAAAGAGGCGAGCCTCATCACACAACAAAACACTTATTCATTACTATTAAGCTACCATACTACTACTACGATTATACTAGGATAAGAATGGGTTTCCACCCACGAAGCGCTTGTTTTAGGTCACTTAGCTTGACCGGATTCCCCCCATACTTGAACTGGTCAAGGGGGATAGAAGTGGAGATACAGAACATCCAAAATACGGATGTCCTCTCCATAAGACCAAGGAAAAATCTCCATCGGGCTTTCAAAAATTTTGATGACTTTGAAAGCTTTAGATCCCCGATGAGATAATTCTGAGAGAAGAGAATATGAACCCCCTTTTAGAAGTGAAATCCCGGGTTTGACAATTTCAGTTTTCCTCTTTTTCGAACACAAACGAAAAGTAAAGCACCGAGGCCCGAAACTTCTATGTGGAAAGGAAGTACATAAAAAGGAGGATTGAAATCCCTAAGAATTAAAGAAGCATTAGTGTCTTCTCTACATTCTTTCTATTGTTTCACACAGTTAGGTGAACTTCAAAAAAGGTTTCATGAATGATTATACCCGGATTAAATACCTTGACCTCGTTGTTGGACGAAGACAAAAAATCATGCAACCTGGAAAAATCCTCATAGAAAAACTAATCATACACGAAAAGAGGAAATCATCTTGATCCAGGAAGATCAAGTTCATTAATCAAGATTTTAGAAACTTTGATTTTCCTATTCCATGACAAAAAAGGATCATCATAAGTAACATCATTAACCGGTCTCCAAACAAATATTTCCAGCTCATAATCATGCCATAAATGTGGGATGAGTAATCAAGAGCATGTTCAATGGCTAACAACCCTCAGAAATGGTATCAACAAGATTGTTATCAAGAGAATTTTTATCAACCGAATCTTCAAGAATAGAATCCATCTCCTCGATAGGATTATGGTTAAGCAAATACTATATTTCTCGAAGATCAGATTCGGCATCAAAGGGAAGATCATCATTTCCCGGTGGAAACGTGATAATAGCGAGTTTACGGCGAACACCCTCAAGAGAATAGTCGCTAGTCTCAGAAATCGGGAGACTAGGTGAAGAAGAAGTGGTACTGCCACTTAAAGAATTATGAAAAGGAGGGAGAGGAGATGAATGGAAGACTAACTTCCTGTTGGAAATGAATCACTTGCGAGATAAGCTTAAGTTCTTCCCAAATTAAATCACTTTATTCGATGGAAATAAGTGTCGGGGAAGAAGAACACTTGGTCACGGGTTCCGAAATCAGAGTGGGATTGCCACTTGATTGATTTATAACTTTCGATGAAGTTAAGTCGGTATGAGAAGTGAGAGAAGAAGTGGGATTGCCACTTAGATGATTTGTTGCAAACAAATCTTCAAGAATTTCCTCATGTGAAGCATTATAGACATCAATCATGTTGATTGATTCTTAATGAGGTTCGTTTGAATAGCTTGAAGTGTCATGTCTCATATTCAAGATTATTCTTTCATTACCGTCATGGAGAATCATTTCTTCTCCATGAACGCAAATCAAAGCATGAGCAGTCCGTAAGAAAGGTCTACCCAAGACGAGGGGGACACAAGGATCGCTTTCATAATCAACGATGACAAAATCAACGAGTAATTGTGGAACTTTCTAAACTAAAACAAAGACATCTCTTGCAATTCCATTCAGAGTGCAAAATCCTGGTTAGCAAAGTCAGGTCATTTGGATGGAGAATAAGCTCGGTAATCCCAACTTTTCCAAACCGAGAGTGCAACAAGTTTATGCAAGCACCTAATCGGCTAAAGAAGGCTTTGCACTTGAGCTCACAAAAACTACACGTGAATGAGAAATTCCCGGTTCCAACTGTTTTTTAGGTAACTTTTTAGGATGACCGCTTAGCAATTTTTCATTAAGGGGTGTAATTGCCAATGTCAATAAGTATTCTTCTCCTTGTTAGAAAGGAACTCTTAAAGCGTTTTTGGTAAGATTTCGGGATTAAAACCAAAGCAACGCAAGGAGAGATATTGATATGAAGTGTTTAAACATTTGCCAAAATATGAGAAATTGGACTTCATCGTCTCATTGCCGTTTTTTCTTGTTTCAATCTTGACGATCTGGGATATGAGGTTGACGAGGAATCCCTTTGTAACCACATAATTTCTTTGAGAAGGAGGTTTAGCTTTTTGGACTTGAGGAGGTGGGACCTTAATGGTATACTCACCATGTTCCGGGTCCGTTAAAGTCTCCTCTACACGTTCATCCTCCTCCGGATTAATGAATGGAGGAGGCATTAGAACGGTAGGTCCATCAAGAACAAGACCACTTCGAGTGGTAATGGCTTTCAATTCACCCTTCGGGTTAGCAACGATGTTGCTAGGGAGAGATCCCGTACCCGAGGTAGAAGCGGTGTTCATTTGGAAAAAGCTAGCCATCATGTTCTTAAGCTCGTTTGTTTGGTTTGACATTGAAGCTTGAATTGAATTTTGCATTTCATTCCTTAACTCATTTTTCACATTGTTAATTTGAGCTTGCATGGCTTTCATATTAACATCATTTATTTTCTTAAATTTTTCCAACTCACTTAAAGGAACACTTTGATTTTGTTGAATTGGAGCTTGATAATTTGCATTTTGATTGAAATTGTTTCCTCGGTTATATCCTTGAGGTTGGCTAAAACGGTTTGATTATTTTGCCCGTTTTGTTGAACAATACCCGATGGTCTTGTTTGATTAGCCACACCCGGAGGATGATAACCGGAAATACCTTGATTGTAGTTACCCACGGCTGCTGCAACATATCCTTGAATATTATCTCGATATTCCAGGAAAGTGTTGCCATCGGCGGCGAGACACTGATAGTAAGGATGAGCACCACCGTAAGTAACACAAATCTCCTCAACAGCTTTTACAGAAGCTGGAGGTGGGGTTGCTTAAACTTGTTTTAGAATAGCCATCATGGCGGTAGTCACATCACTCGTTTGCTGATTTACTGCATGAGTAAGTTTGGCTATATCCGAAGAAGAAGATTAATCCCATCACTTGAATTCTCTTGAAGAAACATCGATTGTTTCGTGAATTTGCGGACCTTAATTTGTTTTCGATAATCTCAACACATATTGAGTAATTCTTCCCAAAAGATGTGCTCCAGCCCAAGTCGGCAGAATTCAAGGAATCTTGATCGGCCGGGTTCAAGGCATTGTAGAAAGTATCAAGTTAGTGCCATTGTGAAACCAGATGAGACAAAGCACGAAGGAATCCATTGTAACCGATCCCCATGCCTCAAGAAACTATTCAATCACACCCAGTTGTTGAAATTAGAAATTTCATTTCGAAGGTTTGTCGTTCTTGAGGGGGGAAAGAATTCATTGATGAATTTGGAAACAAGATCTTCCCAAGTGAGAATAGAACGAGGGGGTTCTTTTTCAAGCCAACGACGGGCTGCCCCCGCAAGAGAGAAAGGAAAAAGCATAAGCTTAATAATCGATAAATTAGGCACATCCTTGTATTTTATTGTGGAAGTTATTTTGTTAAACCAACGGATGTGGTCATGAGGATTGTCTTTCTCAAGTCCGAAGAATTGGTCCGAAGTCATCATATTAATGAGACTATGCTTGAGCTCGAAATGCTCAGCAAGAATTGGTGGAACCACGATTGCCTCCGCATAACCCTCGGTGGGTGCACGGAGCAATTCTGCCATAGTACATAAGTTGATCGGCCATCGTATCCATGGTGAATTCTTTAACGAGAGAAAGGGGTGTTTTGAACGTCTACGATTACGACCGTTTCGGTGTTGGTGGTGGATGGATTAGAAAGAAGAATTACCAACAATTAAAAGAACGAGTGCGCTTGCACTAAAAAGATTAAAAGAAAAATATTTTTGGTTTTTTCAATTTATTTCACAATTTATTTTAATGGACAAAACGAGATCGAATAACTTAAACCAATAATCGACAAGCTTCACGGTAGCTCTTTAAAAGAAAAACGCACAAAGGACGAGGATAGAAAGCAACCCTATTAAAAACCTTACTTTCTCCTTTAGGGTCGAAGTTCCCGGACAACCCTCCCTTATAGCCCCTCTAGAGGTTTGTTAAACTTTTTTAAAGGTGAGTCGTAACGTCGCTAGTGACACAAAGGCAATTTTAAAATCTATTGTTTGGGGAACCTTATTATGAAAATGGCTCAAGATGCAAGCATTAAATTTATATGATTTTATTTCTTGATTAAGGACAAAATTTTTTATGTTTTTTGATTTTTCTGATTTATTTTATACTAATACTAAAACAAGAAAAATGAAAATAATTTTGTATATTTTGTATTTTTTTAAATAAAAGAAAATATTCACAAACGGGAATGATAACTTCACGAGGGAATGGTCTTCAAAAACTAATCTTCAAACGTATTCGCGACAATCGCACACACCTCTCCGGCAACGACGCCAAAATGATAACCAAAGATTTAACCTTTAGTATATATAAATAATATATATAAATAAGGAAAATCTATAATTATAATTCAATTATAGTAATAAACGTATTCGAAAGGACTCAAATAAATTGCTTTGACCAAATCAAAACAAAAATCCCACCGTCCGTTTCCTAACGAGGTGCGAATTAAAAATCGGATTACGTTCGTGATCGCGTGTGTAACACCCTCAAATCTGAGAACGCAGCGGAAAGTTTGAATATCCAAGGGCGTTACATTATTGGATCAATAGCACAAGATCTGAGAACGACTACTAAACGTGTCGTTTGAAAAAGATACATTGGATTAACAAAATACTTGTTTGTTACATAAGCCCCTGGCTTCAAATTGTTCAACGATATAAATAAAGATTTCGGTTTATAACAATTGTCCCCAAAATGTAATAAGACCCCAAATCTTAAGTGTTGACTCTTCAATTATTGACTTCCAATGTATCATCGCACCTCGGTCCATATTGACCTAAAAAAAAAATGCTTAAAACTCAACACTAAAGTTAGTGAATTCATAGTTTTTTTAATGTGAAACAAAGGTAGGAACCGAAGAATTATCCAAGATGTATGATTAAGGCAACAAAAGCCAAACATCATAAAAAGTAACTACGTTTTTTCCTAAGGCTCATGACACTAGAAGCTCGACATATATGAATCAAATAATATTTTGCCAACAGGAAGTCCGTGAATGATGTGCTAACCCCCAACATACCCAAATTCGACATGTAAGTGTTCGTATCCCAGTGATAGCTAGTCACCCGAACGGGGATTGTCAATCCCTAATAGATCTATCCATAACATTCGCGCCCACACAATGTAATTCCCAATCACATCTATGCAATTAACAGTTCATGATCATGGACATATCGGGTTATGGTAACTCAGGCAAACACGTAATCATGGTATAAAATGTACACTTGCGTCCAATTTGTAAAACAAAGCATGTTCTCACCCCAAGGATGTAAATCATTTAAATAATTGTAAAACATGGGGCTATGAACTCACCTTAGCAGGTAGTTCCCCGAATGATAATAAATATCCAAGTAAGCAGTGGATCACGCCGTCAAGTACCTAAGTAAGTACGGTCAAGTCTTAGTTTACACATTCAAGCTAACGACTCATTGTATAAACTAAATTTCATTTTAAGTTTATATATATACCGTTATCACTTGTGTGGTGGTGCACACGGTTATTGTTTTTACAATGTCTATGGTTCTCGAGAAACGCGAAATCATGGTTAATAAATATACTTATTTATTAAGCTGATAATTAAACCCGTTCAATGTCCGAATATCTAAATGTCGACCGATTCGTTAAGTGTTTTATTTATTCACTTTTGTTTCACAATTATACCCTTAAGTTCCTTAGAAATACAAAACAACCCCTGGGTTTATAAATATACTTTATTTACATTTTAAACCTTTTAGTTTTGATAATTACTAAATTAGTCTTTTAGGTTTTCAGGGTTTCAATTTAGGCCCTTATTGTTTCACAACAACCCCTATGTTTTTAGAATGTTCAAATTAGTCCCTCAACTTATTTATAGTTTGAATGGTCAACTTTAACCCTCTAAGTTTCGAAGTTTTCATTTTTAGTCCCTTTATTTGCGAAAATTGCGTTTTTAACATCAAATAAAACCTAACAAGTGACACTCTTTTTTGATGAAAAAACTGCAAATGTTTCGGCTTTTAAAAAAGCTCATCGAAGCTTATTTTTGGCCTAAACGGGCCGTAATTGGGCCCCGTGTCCTTAGTGTTTTAAAGATTCGTTTATAGTTTCTCACAAGTTTAAGTGTTTCTCAATAAGCTCAGCAGGGTCTGATAAGCTTAGAATAAGCTCGGGGAGCTTATTATGGCTTATTTCGAGCTTATTGGGCCCGTAAGCCCAATAGCTTAAACCCGATACACCCTTCAAGCTTTCCTTTGCTTTTAGCTTATTTCCTATACGTTTCCAACTTAGTTTGAATCTTGTCTTGTTTCAGCTATTATGAAATAACCAACAAGCCACTTGTTAATGGGCATTTCGGTCCCATTAATACCCGAAAGGTTTTAAATCTAATTGGTTTGGGTCCCATTGAGGTCAATAACTAGTTTGTAGACCTTAAGTCACTTAGAAGGTAGTTTGCTATATAGCTTTTTCGATAAGCCCTAATAACCCACTGTGTGGCCCAAATAGGGCCTAAACGAGACCCGATAGTCCTCCTAGGCTTTTAGATTATTCCCCTATGAGTCCATTAAGTACATTAAGGTTCAATAAGCTTATTGAGTACTCATAAGGTCACCAATAAGCGGTCCAAGCTTATTGTGAGCTTATCCCTTTACGTTGGGCCCGTTAATGGGTTTGAAGGCCCATTAAGGGTTCGGTTGGTTTATACATGGTCCATTGTGGCCCGTTGTAATTTCTTAGCAAGGCAACTATGTTTAAGGCTTAGTGTCGAGTTTTCGTGTGATTTGTTACGTCTAAATTTAGGAAAAACACGTTCAAGGTTTTGGGAAACCTTTACCACGCATGTTTTTGACTATGGCCGCTCATACATACGCAACAATACGACATGCGCGTTCACGTGACATATTTACACATTCGCGACATGCATGGTTGAAACCCATGCATGTTCACGTTCTCTTTACGTGCAACATATAAACCAAACGTGACCCTAGTCATAATGGTGAGACCACGTCGAATGTGGGTCGAGTCAAGCACTCATGAACCAAGTGGTTCATGCGCGTGTGACATGCATGGCGTGAACCACGCATGTTCATCGTGTTTGGGCTCACACCACCACATTCGACGTGTCCTCATGTCACGTATAGAAACAAAAGAGACGAAATCAAAGGGTGGTCCGAATAGGGTTAGTACTTAAAACGTATGTCACCCTAAGCTTTCAAAGCTTGTATACCCCGTCCTTTGTTCGTGTATTCCTCTTGATGACCTTAACGCGAATTTAAAGGCTTCCTTAAATCCTTAGTGACCAATGTGGGTCGTGTATGGCTCGTTTATTTGTAACCCGAAGATATGGAAAGAAACGAAAAAGGTTCTTAGCTTAGAGAGAGAGTTTAGAGGTTTAGAACTTTGTTAAGTGTTAGTGTGAGTGCTATTTATAAGCAATGAGCTTAGTTACATCTCTTAGTCCACAACAAAACCAACCCGTGCCCTAGGAAGTGGTTTAGGGGATTTCTAGTTACTTACACATGGTATTATGTTAAACCACCTAGTACAATTCCTTAATTGTTAAATCTAAGTACAAGATTACCTAAGATATGGAAATCTTAGGATTTGTGTGCTTGTGCTTGGTTGACCGCGGCTAAGGAATGGGCAAGACAAGGAGATGGTTATTATCCAAGGTGTAAAAGATCATTAGGGGACCATTAGGACATGTATTTAATAGATCATGGATGTACATGTACTTGTTAAGGTGATTAGGAGACTTTTGCAACAAATAAATCACCAAGGACGATTCTCATGTGGGTTTACTTGCCCACATTCGGCACTCAAGTGACATAAACACAAGATTTGATTAAATTTTATGTTTAGGCTCTCAAAGTGGGTATTGGTTTGAGTCTATGTTAGTCTAGGTATTTCCGGGGTGTGTCCAAATGTATTTTATCGTGAAACGTAGACCTTTTACGTGACCAATAAAAAAATAAAATACCTAAAGTACATAATTATCTCCCTAGTAATTATATATTACTTGGTGGATGAAAACTTTAATTTATTTGATGACCGTTTACATTCATTGATTATTTTTAGTCTACGCGATTTAGCTTAAAGGTAAATATTAAAAGTAAACGCGTATCGGACTAAAATAAATAGTGATCATTAATAGAGTCGTACAATGACACGAAAATGAGAAATGTTACATGCGGGTCAGATTTGGGGTTTTAGGGTTTGAATTCAAGTTTTTGGCTTATATTTCGTGAGCATTGATCAAGGAATGATTAAAATATGATCTTAAGGTTTGTAATAAGAAGTATTAATGAAAGTTAGCAAGTGGTTTGGGTTAAAACGGGTTAAAAATGAAGAAATGAGGTCGCGGGTTCACATAGGGCTCGTTTAGGGTTTTCTTGACTTTCTTGGCTTATATTTTGTACATTCTTGATTGGTAATGATGGAATACTGCTCATAGGACTTATATAAAGGATTATCAATGAGGTTTGATCATTGGTTTAAGTTAAAAAGGGTTGAAATTGAAAGAATAAGCCATGAGTTGGATTAGGGTTTATATTTGATTCATTAGGG
>BQNB010056198.1:0-36246 GCA_026074375.1 Tanacetum coccineum | reverse complement strand
TCTGAGTTTGCATTGTGTTATTGGTATTTGACATTTTGATGAAGTTGTGAATGGATATCGGATCTAGAGTGTTATGAAGTGTTGATTTGATTGTGATTTTAAATGAATTCAATTAACTTCCACGGGATTTTACAACTTTATAATTAAAACCGAAAAGAAAAGTTACTTGTCGGGATTTTACAAAATCAATAGAACAACCGTGAATGAATAATTGTTTGAAGTTAAGGCTTGATGTTTGTTAATTAATTGTCTTTTTAAGTTCAAAATTCATGGTTAATTATAGTCCTAAGTCCAAAGTTAATAGTCCAAGGTTCGAAAATTTCAAAGTAATAAAACAATGAGTTAAATCGCTGGCTTGAACCGTCAATAAACCGTTGCCTTGGAAATGAACAAATCGCTGGCAAATATGCACCAAACCGCTGCCTCACAAGACTTAGCAAACCGCTACAAAAATAATTTAATCAAACCGCTATGCAAAGCAAACCGCTATGACATTAATCAAACCGCTACGTAATAAAAAACAGATCAAACCGCTGCGTTTAGAACCCGGCTAAACCGCTACTTAACAAAACTATCAAACTGCTACTAAGTTTCAATTTTGGCAGAGTAACTTTTAGATTTGACCAAGGAAATTTAGTAAACCTCTACCTGTCCTAAACCGCTGCTATTTGAGAATAGCAAACTGCTACAAATAGAGAATACCAAACCGCCATATAATTTAGCAAACCACTATATGTACTTTCTTTTGTTTTCTAGTTCGTTTTGAAAAACAAACAAAATGGAGTACTAAAACTTGTCTAACTTCTTCTACAAACCGCCACCAAGATCTTAAGCTTAAAGATAAGCTTGTTGACACTAAATAAGCCACGAAAAAGAAAGAAATAAGCTAGGAAATAAGATAGTTTAAGTTACTAACTATAAGCTAAACTTTAAGAACATTACAAACGTAAAACCGTAGCTAGGATTTAAGATTCAAAGACATAAAGAAACTACAACCGTGAGCTTATGAAGACAAATAAGCTACAAATTAAGCTTAGAATATGTAGAAGATAGGAACTATAAGCTTTGTAATCTAAATAAGCTAAAACCAAAGCAAACCATGTGCTTAAATCATAAAATAAGCCACGGTTGGGTATTAAACCACGAATCAAACAACCTAAACACCCATTGGCGATTGATACCACATGTTATCCCACTAGTTTAATCCATACACAACATAATAAGCAAACCAAATAAACTCTAAAAGGACGAAATAATAAGAAGAAAGATAGAAAGAAAATAGAGGAATATTAGATTAAGAGAAGAGAGTGGTAGGAGGTTTTACACATACATATGAATGACCAACACCCTCTCTATGTGTGGAGAGGGTTCCTTTTATACCTAATGCCTCTACTTAAGACACATAGGCTTCTCCTTGGGGCGGACTTGGCTTAACTTGGGCTTTGAGCCCGAAACACGGACAATATTAGATTACAATCCAAGCCCGTTAATACCCGACTAGCCTATTATAATACAAGACCTAAATTGACTTAATATGACCGATAACATTCTTGTTTGACTTAATATAATTAAGGCTAACAAAGGGATATGTTCCCCGATATTAAAGGATCTTGTCCCCTATGATGACGTCAAATACAGTAACTAAGGCATTGCACTATAAATAAAACCACCCTTGGTGGGTAAACATACTTCACCATCTAACAGTCTCTACTTTCTCTCTCTATATTTTCTCTTGAGCTGAAGGGTGTGTCCCTTCATCCCTGGTCCTTCATTCTGGAGGGCACACCCCTTCTTACTTATATCCTACCTACATTCACATCACACATATTATATATGTATTCTCTTTAATAGAGTTCTGGCTTGATCGTCAGAGGGTGGTCTCCGAGGCTCCGGCCTTGGGGACTCCTTCTAACGGTTCTTTTATTGTTTGTAACACGCTTCTATGCTCAAGAAAGAGGATGAACGGCATGTGGGAGCTATCGACCCGACGGAATTATGCTTAAACAATAAGAACACTACTTATAAATAGATTAGAATAACTGACTCAAAAAACTATATCCAAAAACAACAAACTCAAAAAACTACACCAAAGTACTACACGATATGTATAACAAATATTTGAGGTCCCAAGTATAGTATCCACCCAACATCACATGGCAAAGAAACAATAAAATATAGACATGACCCGCAAAAGATAAAATGAAATCAAGTTATACTTACTGATATGTACATCAGACATGTAAAGGACTCCAAACATTCCAACCCACATGAACATATGACTTACAGAAACATGTAGGAACTACAGACTAACACCAAGACAACATAAACATAGCTCGCACCACAATATGAGGACTTACAGAAATTTTAAACTGCATAACCAAACACCCTTCAAAAAAGCAAACTGTAGACCCACCAAATATTCACTACGCCAAAACACATTTCTTCGGCTCAAACAACCACTGTTACCAATCAATGGACTTGTTTCTCGACCGACAAACTATCCAATCTAAGCTTTTGAGCTGAATTGCTTGAACAGTTTTATTAACGATTGAATCGATATACCAAATCACTGCCTTTTTAGCTTCTATTATTCCAACATATAAAAATAGGTGGCCTTTATTTTTTTGACACAAAACATGATGTATACATATAAACATTTCAGAGATACTAAACAGAATAAATTAAGGTTTTTTCTCACTTAAGTAACATTACCTTTTGTCACATATAACATTACTTATTTCATCTTGTCTTTAGTACAACAAGTTTCCATTATCATACACAATCACACTAACTTTTGCCTTACAATTGGTTTTGGTCACTAGTCTCGTCCTCGTAGATTGAGGCTTAGTGCTCTTATGTACCCCTCCTTTATCACATCCGATAGCATAGTATCTTCTACCATCTGGAATTAATTTCTTACACTTGATCTTCGAAGTCCAAATCCAACTTTGTAGGCACATGCTGTAAAATAATCATAAAGTTTATCTTCCGTATCAAACTTCATACCTGCGGTAGGAATTGTAGGAATATGTTGGGTATGAGAAGGTTCAACATCTTCTAGAACGACCATATCGGTATCATTTTGAATAGGGGACGTTTCAACATCTTGAGAATTTAGACTTGTATTATCGTGTATTGTCTTTGTTAATTCTGAACACGTGAACGGATCAGAACTGAAATCAATCACGTCACATACATTAACTTCCATTCTTGAAACCGTTATTAGGCAATTAATCTCTGCATAAAAGTTAAACTACAAATCAATCACGTTACATACTAATATCCCTCAATATTATAGTAAGGGCCTGTTTGTTTAAATTTTTTATTAAGTCCTGTAAAATTAAAGTGGCTGTCTAGATATATGTTGTCTGTTTGTATATGGATACATGATTGTTTTATGTGCTGAATAGAGTGTCTTAACTAAAGAAAATTACTTTTATACCCAAAAAAGAAGTTATGTGAGATTATATGTGAAAAAGTGGAGGGTAAATATGTAAAATTATGATTTAAGTTATTGATTTAATATGGAGACCCTCCCCCTCATGGCTTTTCCTAGAAAGTAATTTGTTAATTTTAAGCACAAAACAAACAAGTCTTTAATGACTTAATTAATTTACCAAATTTTCAATTAAGACTTATTAAGTCTTTATCAAACACTACCTAACTTTAGACTACTGAATGTTAATAATCATGTTGGTAACTTTGGACTACTAAAATACTATAAGAAGTTTTCAACACAAAACAAAGACTAACATATATTTGATGTAAAAGAGAATTACAGATCCATGCAAATAAAATATTTAATAGATATATTAGAATTAAGGTTTGACATACCTCATACCTTTAAGAGGGATATCAATGCATGCGTCTGATTAGAATTAGGGTTCGTTTGGTAGGATGTAATGAAATGTTAAATGAATAGAATAAGCGACGTAATAGAATAAATGATGTAATGTAATAATTCATTTCCCTTATTAATAATGTTTGGTTGGTATGATAGGACGGAATGCAATCGATAAGAAAAGACTAAAATGTCCATAGTTAATAAGAAGTGTATTTAATGTGGTTAGTTAATGGTGGACTTTTATGTAATTTTGATTACATTACGGACGTAATGAAAAAAAAGGAGGGGGCCCCTATGGAATGAAAAAGGTAGTTTTTGATGTAATGAGTCATTCATTGTAATGAAGCATTACATTGTATAATTGTAAACAAACATGATTTTTCCATTCAATCGTAATAATCGTTTCAATTCCAACTTTCATTACATCATACCAAACACTACGTTAAGAAGTGAGCTGAAAGAGCTAACAGCAATCACTGGAACATGGCTTAACAGTTCTAACAAAGTAAATTAGTGTATCAGTAAACAAATCCCCTCTCAAAAGAAGAGAATTTTATCCTTCAGTCCCGTGTTTTCTTTCTGGTATGTCCTAATTTAATTGTTCACTACTAAAAATAGATAGAGAATGTTTTGATCAAGCTTCTAGAATATTTCCCTTGAGTTTAAATTATTATTTCCAAACTTTAATAAAAAAGACTTTAATTAAAATTAAGCTAAGGGTAAAAACTGTCATTCTGGATAAAAAATTAAGGAAAAAGAAAGAAGTAAGTTACTTTTACATAAACTATGTGTTTTTTGTTGGGGACAATAATTTTGGGACCGAAAAAGTATTAAACAAAGGTAGATTAGGAATAACAAAAATTGGTTTTTCTAAATTTAATTAATGACAAAGTGTCATCAAAGGGAGCTTTAGGTCTCTTATTAGGCCTAATTAGTAGCCTAGTAGGCATATATATCATTTTTCTTTGCGAAATGTGTAATGGGGATATATATAGTGACTTATTTGACGGTGTTTTCAGAGAATTTAGCATTTAACAAAGTGTTTGGGTCACAAAATAGCAACAAACTTTTTCTAAGTTCCTTAGTTTAATTAATTAAAACGAACTTTTATAAAATGTTATAATAAACATATTTATATGTGTTTTCACATTAAAATTGTGTCACATGAAAGTTTTATTGGTATGAGAACATATTAAAATGTACATATTGGAACAATTTATAAAAGTTTGTTGCTTTTAATGTAATTTTTTATAGTTCACGTATCAATACGAAACTTTTAAAAAAATTCGGTACTATATTGTTACTTATACCCTTTTGGCAAAACACAAACTATATCTATATCTATATCTAGACTATATATAATGGAAAACCTACAAATCCCGAAAGTGAAATCTTCAAGTATTTTAGGAAGTCTTTACACTATTCTCGGAAGGCATATGCAAAGCCGAAAACTATTAACACACTATTAATACACGTCAAAAACCGGGTTGACCTGAGTCACTTCAAAATCGGGTTTCGAAAGTATAAAACCCGATTTAATTTGACCCGTTTTTTTATCGGAACAAGTTCAACCGGTTAAACCTCCCGGGTCGAATCAGGTTCAAAATATTATGTTTAATTCCTAAATCCTTAAACATTTATTATTTTTCGTTTATAACTCACAAACTTTTTTTATTAATAAAACTATCTGCCATTATAAAATCTTATTTTTATGTGCGTGTACTCGTCTAATGAAACATAAACAAAATAAGAACTTGAATCCATTAGCTTGACCTAATCTAATTGACTTTTGTGACCTATTTTGAGTAACTTGATCACAATTGATTATATTGGTTTACATATATGTTATGAACGAACATAAAAGTGATTAATTTAATCTTTGATATTATCTCAAAGTTTTTGTTCCAAAAACTATTATCTAAGTAGAATTAGGTAGTGTTCACTTGAAGTTAATTGGCTACCTAGAATATATGTAATGCCGTGTTAGAAACCTTAAAATTATAAAATAATCATGTTTATGAAAAACAAAAAAAATTAATTGATAGACATCAAATAACGTCTATTTTATAGCATCAATTATCCCATGTAATTGACTCATTTTGTATGATTATTGCAAAGAATTGTTACTTAATCTTTGTATTTTGGAATTGCAGTTAGTTATTGTAGTACTGATGAAACGCTTGGACTAAAAGGCACGCATTCTGATAGCTTAAAACGAAAACTATTTTAACGATTACAGGTTTTGAAACCAATTAATCGTATCCATCAAGGAAAGATACGGCGTATCTGTGCCTGCACTCACCATACGACCCGAAGGAAACATGATTCAATACGCGTATTCAGAGCAAGAACAAATACGCTATTGGAGATAGAGTATTGTTACCAACTATTTTGGAAGTTATCAATCGTGGTGCGTTACTTCAAGAACCCAATAACTTCGTATCCAAGATATTGGTACGCCATATCGAACGACTCTAGACCCTATAACTATCCTATTACAAGTCCCGCCCATACAAGACTTGCAATACTTAGATTCATACATAATCCCATGTAAACAGAACTGTGACGGGCTTTGTTAACATAGCAATTATCATATCAATCCTCATATTACAAGTCCCGCCCATACAAGACTTGTAATACTTAGATTCATACATAATTCCATGTAAACAAAATTATGACGGTCTCCGTGTAATACAATATAGTATAAAGCTATGAAGAAAAATAATATCCTTAGAGACCATTGTTTAACTTACAATGTCTGAGAACGAAATGAGACCATTGTGCAACTCACAATGTCTAAGAAGTAAGATGAGACCATTGTATAACTCACAATGTCTGAGGTATAATTGAGACCATTGTGCAACTCACAATGTCTTAAGAAATGCTCTGGTATTTATATAAATAACTCTTATATAAATAAACGTGCGATATACGCAAAAGATGTAAGCATATATATTACATATATGTATGTCACGTAAGCACTTAATGCAGCACGTAATGTAAGCACATAAGCAAGTAGCGTGTATGCACTTTGAAAATGTTTGATGTGATGCAATGTTTGTGAAAACGGTTATAGTCTAGGGTAAAATATGCAACCTAGTTCTCTATAACCAGTGCTCTGATACCAATCTGTAACACCCCCAAAAATATACAACGCAACGGAATACCACATGGGGTGCTACTTCATAATACACAGCGCTAGATACAAGAGAACGACCTCTAAATGTGTCGTTTGTAAAACAATCTCGTTGATTTTCTAAAATCAAAATAATAGTTGTCCCATAATTGCATCACCATGAAAAACTTAAATGTAAAGACTCCAATGCACATCAAATAATCCAAGCATCTAATTCACCTGAGAAAATACAGTTTTCTATTATAAGGCTTGACCGCTCTTTTATCTTCTGTTAATTTGCTTGCGTGGATTAAAGTGTCTTGAACTGATTGTGGTCACCACCAAACCCGTGCCAGTCTCTCAGACTGAAAAACCCCCCTTTTAACCTGTTAGAATTATGATTAGAACTAACATAGGATTAACATAGGTTTGACTTAGATTAGAATTAACTTAGATTAGATAACCAAAATATTAATAAATTAAGAGATTTAACCTCGCTTCAAGTGTTCGACACCCTACTTATCGTGAATCTACCACCGACCGGGTACACTGCCCGTTAAAGTGTTGTTTTTGGTTAAGTCGGCAAAATATAAATTTAAAACTTGAACTTTCATAAATAAACACCACACAACGACACATCAAGTTTTCGGCGTCGCTGTCGGGGAGTGAGAATTAATCGTGATTTTTATTTGATATTTTGGTTTTTAGCTTTAGATTAGATCTAACTCTTAAGATTAGTGTAAATTAGATTAGTGTATATTCTTGTATATTATGTATATTTTGTATATTTTGTATATTTGTCTTTAATTGTTTGCTTTTATATTTGTGTGTTTAATTTAATTGTTTTCATAATACACTGTTCTGGTCGATAACTCGATACGGCGTATCCACCACCATTGGATACGGCGTATCCAACTTTTTGTCCAATACAACATATTCTCTTAAAGGATTAATACGGCGTATTCACTTCAATTGAATAGGACGTATCGATCATTTGAAACAGAATCAGAATATTAGTTTTCATACTTGATTTCCATGCTAAAATTTTTTCTATCTTTCTTAAGAGCCTATCCTACTGATTGTTTATCCCTTGTTTCAGGTAGTGCATGACAAGGAGTTTTACGAGCGAACTATTCATACCTTACAAAGAACTTGAACGAGAATTTCGATCATCAAGGAAGCACTTCAAGACACTAAGTCTTGACGAATTGAGATCGCCTGGTTTTGATCTATTTTTTGACCAAGAAGACTATTTAGAGGAAGAAGTTGCGGAAACAATGGCAGAAACTATGGAGAAATACATGAGCAAGACCCGAGCTGATTATGGATCGGGGGTTGCTAGGCCTAAAATTGAAGACAAAGATCACTTTGAACTAAAATGCCAATTTCTAAAGGAGC
The DNA here is from genome assembly GCA_026074375.1 of Tanacetum coccineum. Lineage (NCBI taxonomy): Eukaryota > Viridiplantae > Streptophyta > Magnoliopsida > Asterales > Asteraceae > Tanacetum > Tanacetum coccineum. The sequence continues at coordinate 27,889 of BQNB010056198.1, read as the reverse complement.
TTCGAGAAAACACATTCAGCGGTTCGAATCATGAAGATGCGAACGAACACATTGAGAAAGTTCTTGAAATTGTTGACCTATTCCATGTTCCTAATGTAACACCCCCAAAAATATACAACGCAGCGGAATACCACATGGGGTGCTACTTCATAATATACAGCGCTAGATACAAGAGAACGACCTTTAAATGTGTCGTTTGTAAAACAATCTCGTTGATTTTCTAAAATCAAAATAATAGTTGTCCCATAATTGCATCACCATGAAAAACTTAAATGTAAAGACTCCAATGCACATCAAATAATCCAAGCATCTAATTCACCTGAGAAAAACATGCTTAAAAGTGTCAACATTAAAGTTGGTGAGTTCATAGATTAGTTTAAATATGAATGTAAGTTTCAAATGACTGTATTTGTCCACTTTATCATCACAGTACCATGTAAAAATCCGAAAGATTTATAAAGAATGCACGACACATTTTATGTCACCAAAAGTACCAATCTTATCTCAAAGATTTATAAAGAATGCATGACCAATTTAATGTCACCTAAATGTTTCAAGTATGTATTGCCACTTTATTCAAGGCACCGTAAGAATGTACCCATCGTAGGTGTTCCCTCCAAGAACACCCGGGCAGTAATAAAAATAATGTGTTCCCCTCATGGGTGTTCCCTCCAAGAACACCCGGGCATGTATGCAAATAATATGTTCCCATCATGGGTGTTCCCTCCAAGAACACCCGGGCAGTAATGATTGTTGGCCCCGCAGGCGCCAATTAAATCGTAATCCGACATGGTATAACGTTCGTTCCCAGTGATAGCTAGTCACCCGAACGGGGATTGTCAATCCCAAATAGATCTATCTTATAACATTCGCGCTTACCCTCCGAGTAATTAACAGTTCATGCAACTTAAGCTAATCCATAATCATTTCAAAAGTAAAGTATGCATTCGTGACCAAAAATGAAGTCAAGTAATGTATCCCATAGCGAGCTATGTAAATGAGTATGTAAACCAATTTGTAAACAATCCTGTAAATGCATTTGTAAACAAGCATGTTCTCACCCCAAAAATATATGTAAAACCAGTAAAACATGGGGCTATAAACTCACCTTGATCAAAGACCACGATCAAATAATCCAAATAAATCACAACCGAATCTGCAACGATCTCGGCCACGACCTATAATTATGTCGCTCTATTATAATACACGTATTAAATACGATCAACGATGCGTACATCGTAACGACGAAATCATACATATTTTAATATGTATACATACATATATACATGTGATGAGAAATCCACTTGCGCGTCTTTAAACCTTAACCCTTAGTATATTATATGAATATATACTATTTTCCGTCCAATCATAGCTTATGTCGAATATTTACCGAAAGTTACTATTTTTAGACTCTTCGTTTTTAGGACCGAACAATGGTCTTACATATAATTAATTGAAATAATAGATCAACCGACCTTTAGTTTTGACCCGCTATGTCTAAATTTTAAAACTGACAATCCTCGCGGCAAAGTAAAACGTCATTACGAACAACTTTCGTGTTTCGCCGGAAGGCTGAAAAGGACTCGAAAGTGCTCAAATCCTTTAAATAATAAACCTGTCAGAGTTTAGACGCCTAGAGCTCTTCACGTTTGATGCATAGAGTTTAGACACGTTGTACATTTACCTATAACAATTTAGTGGTGTTAGTAAGCATCTTATGTACAAATTCTAGACAAGATTAGCTAAAATTAAGCCATCATGTCCCCTTCTCTTGTCATATATCCGGCCATGGGATCCTATGGGGTCTCGGGCCTTTCTTTTCGTGTCGGGATCACTTAAAAGCTCGTAAAACTCAACCGTAAAATTTACCCCAAAGTTAATTAGCATTTTTATTCACCTTAAAAATAATTTTCCATTAACCTAGAGTATTTACACGACATATTTTCACTTTAAACCCTTCAAAACTCATTTGGACATTAACAGACGTGTCAGGACTCGTTTTTCAACATTTCTCAAAATTCACGGATCAAACCACCTGGAATACAAATATCATAATAATAACCTCAAAAAGGAATATTATGCACAAATAACCATAAATTACCACAATTCTCAACAAAATCACCACCGTCCACACGGTACATTATCTGAATAAACTGACAAAAGTCAAATAGTCAAAGGACTATAAATGAAATATTCAGAACACAAAAAAGGGCAAATGTTACATTCTACCCCCTTTAAAAGAATTTCGACCCCGAAATTCAGCTACTAACATCACTAAACAAATGTGGATACTTCAATTTCATCTGATCCTCACGTTCCCACGTGAATTCAGGACCACGTTTCGAATTCCACCGAACCTTGACGATGGCAATCCTACTACGCTTCAGCTTCTTAAACTCTCTTTCAAAAATCTCCACAGGATCTTCCACAAAATTCAACTTAGCATCAACTCGAATCTCATCCAGAGGCACTTGCAGTGTTAGATCAGCCAAACACTTCTTAATGTTCGACACGTAAAACGTGTCATGAATACCATTCAACTCCTCATGCAAATCTAACCGATAGGCCACAGGGCTTGCCTTCTCAACAATCTCAAAAGGTCCAACAAATATAGGTGCTAGTTTCCCCTTCTTCCCAAATCATACCACACCTTTCTAAGGAGACACTTTGAGCAAAACATAGTCACTTACACTAAACTCTAGAGGCTTCCTCCTCTTATCAGCATAACTTTTCTGACGATCGCGATCAGCTTTAAGTCTATCATTAATCTGCGAGATCTTCTCAGTAGTATCTTGCACTAACTCAGGTCCTATCATCTGACCTTCTCCAACCTCAGCCCACATAATTGGCGAACGACACTTCCTACCATACAATGCCTCAAACGAAGCACATCTCACACTAGAATGATAACTATTGTTATACGAAAACTCAACCAACGTAAGATGAACATCCCAACTTCCTTCGAAGTCCAGGACGGACACTCTAAGCATGTCTTCCAAAGTCTGAATAGTACGCTTACTCTGACCATCAGTCTGAGGGTGGTAAGCCGTACTCATGTCTAAACGGGTCCTAATGCCTCTTGCATTGACTGCCAAAACCTTGATGTAAAACGACTATCATGATCCGATATGATCGAGATTGGCACACCATGTCTAGCAACTATCTCATTCAAATACAATCTAGCCAATCTATCCATCTTATAATCCTCACGCATAGGTAGAAAATGAGAAGACTTAGTCAATCGGTCCACAATGACCCAGATTGTGTCATGCCCACTACTAGTCCTAGGCAACTTAGTCACAAAATCCATAGCTATTCCTTCCCATTTCCATACGGGAATCTTAGGTTGCTGAAGTAAGCCAGATGGCCTTTGATGCTCAGCCTTAACCTTTAAACAAGTCAAACATTTACTAACATACTTAGCTATGTCCTTTTTCATTCCAGGCCACCAATACCTATCTCTCAAATCATAATACATCTTATCAGCTCGTGTACAAAGTACTTTGATTTATGGGCTTCATCCATTATCAGGGTTCTCACCTCACCCTTCAAAGGTACCTATATTCGATCCAGGTAGTATAAAGTCCCATCACTCTTCTGTTCTATCATCTCATCCAAACCTTTTTATAATCCTACAGACTTATCCACAACCTCCTTCTGAGCCGCCAGTATCATATCCTTGATACTCGACTAAAGGGTCATATTCATAGCTCTAACTCTCTTAGGCTTTATTCTTTCCTTTCTACTTAGGGCATCAGCCACCACATTCGCCTTACCAGGATGGTAGCGAATTTTACAGTCATAATCACTAAACAACTCTATCCAGCGACGCTGTCACATATTCAACTCTTTTTTACTAAAGATATGCTGAAGACTCTTATGATTTGTATATATGACACTCTTTGTCCCATATAGATAATGTGTCCAAATCTTAAGTGCAAACACGACCGCACCCATTTCCAAATCATGAGTAGTATAATTCGTCTCATGAATTTTCAACTGCCTAGACGCGTAGGCTATCACCTTACCTCTTTGCATTAATACACAGCCTAGTCCATCCCGAACAATCACAATACACCACAAAGTCTTCTGGTCCATCAAGGAGAGCTAGAACAGGCGCATTACACAACCTATCCTTCAAGGTTTGAAATGCGAATTCCTATTCCTCACCTCAATCGAAAGTCTTACACTTCTGAGTCAAGATAGTAAGAGACTTAGCTATCTTAGAAAAGTTCTCAATGAACCTACAGTAATATCCAGCCAATCCTAAGAACGAACGAACCTCAGTTGGAGTTCTAGGGGCTTTCTAATTCTTAACAGCTATAATCTTACTAGGATCTACATGAATCCCATTACCATTTATCACATGTCTAAAAAATTGCACTTCTCTTAGCCAAAATTCACACTTACAAAACTTAGCATACAGTTTCTCCTTCTTGAGTAGTTCCAAGACTAACCTTAAGTGTTCTACATGCTCCTCTCGAGTCTTAGAGTAGATTAAGATATCATCTAAAACACTATCACAAACTTATCAAGATAAGGCCTACAAACTTTATTCATTAAATCCATGAATATTGCTGGTGTGTTTGTCAGACCAAAGGGCATTACTATGAACTTGAAATGTCCATAACAAGTTCTAAACGTAGTCTTTGGAATGTCATCCTCGTGGACTATCAGTTGATGATATCCAGACCTAAGGTCTATATTTGAGAAAAACTGCAACCCTTGCAGTTGGTCAAATAGATCATCAATCCTAGGAAGTGGATAACGATTCTTAACTGTCAACTTGTTCAATTCTCTATAATCAATGCACATCCTAAAAGAACCATCCTTCTTTTTAACGAACAACACCGGCGCTCCCTAAGGCGACGAACTTGGTCAAATGAAACCTTTGTCTTGGAGTTCCTTGAGTTGTCCCGACAACTCCTCCAATTCAGAAGGTGCCAAACGATAAGGAGACTTTGCAATTGGTATAGCTTCAGGGATTAACTCAATCCGGAACTTTCTTGGAGAGGTGGTAATCCTGATAAATCATCCTGAAACACCTCGGGAATATCTCTAACTACAACAATCTCTTCTAGTTTCTTATCGCTAGCCTTAGTACTCATTAAAAGTCTCGCTTTCTCTTTCGGTCTCTCTCCTAATAATCTAAGCACCTTGCCATCCGGTAGTGGTATCCATACTACTTTCTCATGATAGATTATTTCAGCCTTATAATTAGACAACCAATCCATACCTATAATCACATCAAAACTCCTATGCCCAAAAGGTATCAAATCGATGTCAAATACATAACCCTCGATTTCTAGTTTGCAACCCTTAATAACCTTATCAATCTTTACTAGCTGCCCGCTAGCTATCTCAATCTCACATCTGAAACCTAATTCACTATGCTCTATAACTAACAGAGGTATAAAAGTAGTGGAAACAAAGCTATAGTCAGCTCCAGAGTAAAATAAGGTAGTGGCAAAATGATTGTTCAAAGTAAACGTACCCGTCACAATTTTGGGATCTTGGCAAGCTTCCTCTGCTCCCAACATGAATCTCCTACCCCTAGCTTATTAGCAGTAACTTGGTTTGGATGATTTACTTTCGGTCCTTGTGCCCTATTCAATCTAGGACAAGTTGACCTGACACGGTCGGTACTACCACACTCATAACATGCCCTAACAGTTAGGTTTCTAGCATTGACATGATTCACATTCCTTGGCACGCCTCTACAATCCTTTGCCAAATAACCCGAGCGGTTATAGTTGAAGCATGTGTGGCAAGGCCCTTTGGGTGCATAGTAGGAGTTGCAGGTGGTACACTTGGGCCAAGTACCCATATTCTCTCTTCCTACATGGTTTACGGTAGTAGCAAAAGCATTCCCAGTCCTAGTCCTCTTATTATCATCCCTACCATTCTTATCCTTGCTAGGTTCCCCACATTTCCTCTATTCTTAACCTTCTTAATTGATCCATTTCTAACAGCCTCATCGGTCAGTGCACCAGAAATCTACACAGCCTTCTGTATAGTCTTACTCCATTACTGCCATCACCCTACAGATCTGTAGAGCAAGGCCATACACATACCTCTCAATCATCCTACTTTCTAGAGTTACCAAATATGGAACTAACCTATCCAACTCATGAAACCTATCAGTATACGCAGCATGGCTAGCCCCGACCATGGTGTGATTCCACAACTCAGCTTCTAACTTTTGCATTTGATGACTAGGACAAAACTCTTCTGTCATCATAAACTTAAAGTCATTCCATGACATACTTATAGCAACTTCCCGGCTTAGCGTGCGGATCTGAGAGTTCCACCACGTTAAAGCCTTACCCACAAATGAACTAGCAGTGTATTCACTTTTTGGTCAATACTACAACCACTCATATCATGCACAGACTCCATTTTCTTAATCCATCGAGTAAGAACTACAGCACCTCCCTTACCATCATATTCCTTAGGGTTACAAGCTAAAAACTCCTTATATGAACAACCTACCTGGTTTCCATTTACTATCACATTCCTAATGTTCTCCTGAACGTTCTCATTAACCACATTACCATTTTTGATTTCCAACATTTCATTGGTTACCAACCTAAGCTAGCATGACGGGTAAGAGGTTCTGCAATTACTGGGCAATGATCGTCGAGAAGTCGGGTGCTCCCCCATTAACTCGCTTTACATTCCCATTGACTCCCTCTACACCCTCGCTAGCTCCCATTCCTTAGTCATTTCCTTAACCATTCAAATCATCAACACGCTCATCATTACCTTCCCTAGGTATTCTACCCCTCCCACCTCTACCAACCCGTACACCCGTTCCCCCTCCTAATGATTCGGCAGCAGGTCATCCAGCACTTCGGGTCCTCATCCTTGACGGCATTATCTATATGAGAGAGAACATGGGCAACGTTAGGTCGGCAGGAAGACTCACATGATCCTATATGTAACTAAATGACGGATCTTAGGTTATAGTCTAGGCTAACCCATCTAGTTCTCTATAACCTTGGCTCTGATTACCAATCTGTCACACCCCGATAATGGCGGAAACTCGGGAATGCAACATAATGATCAATCATAACACAAGATACAAAATAGAGAAAACTACATTGCAAAAACTTCAAGTGTTTCGAAGACCATCAACCTCGAACAACCTCGAGTGATGTCCCAAATCACAGCTAAATTCACAATCTCGTACAATTATCCAAAAGCCCTCACAGGGGTCCAAAATCCAAACTTAACCAAACTTCCAAATACTAAAAACCAAACAAAATAAACAAGAAAGACTTCACATGAAATTCCACTCGGGATACTTCTAAGTCTGCTATCACATATCACCAACCTATTCCTCTTTCACTTCACCTGAAAATGATACTCGAAAACGTCAACAATAATGTTGGTGAGCTCGTAGGTTTGACCTTAAACCCAAAAGTTGTGCCAATATTTCAAACAGTGGACAATAGTGCTATATGACAGTGAATATACGTAAACAATCCCTGACATCGCATCCCCGCTAGTCAATCACCGTATGTCACTTACGCACCTAAAGGGCCTACCAGCTGGAGCAATAAATTAAGGCAGGACCACACATAAACTAGGGTAGGCGTACCCATCCGCTCCAATAATCACACAAATACTGGGTAGGCGTACCCATCCGATCCAAACAATCATGCAACACATAATATTCACATAGCAGTCATAAGCACATATCTTGTCCCAAAAACAAAACCACATGTCGCACAGTTCAATTCAAAATAGTTCAAAACACATTTATCATTTTCCCCCAACGAAAAACAGTAAAAATGGGACTACAAGAACTCACCTTAAGCAAGTCTTTACCAACCAAATCTCAATCACACAAGCAAATGCAACGACACCCGCACACGACCTAGTCTAGTTAATGTCCCAATTTAATCATCCATTTCCAAAACAATCTTCACGTTTGATGCATAGAGTTTAGACGCGTTGTACAATTACTCATAACAATTTAGTGGTGTGATGGTTGACGACATATCCCAACAATCATATCAATCCCATTACTCAATAATACATACTTATACTATTTAGAGAAATAGATAAGTAATATACGTAAATATTTATAATTAATAATTATAAATATATCTCGGTAAGTACATTCGGTAACCTTAGTCACAGTGAAAATAATCATATTAGAGTTGAAAATGAAACGTTTACTCATAATAAACATGTTTGAGAAGTTTCGAGAAAAATTATATTTTTCGTCTTTTAGTGAATTTATTAAATAAATAAAATAATTAAATAATATTTTATTATTTAAAATTCAAAAATCATGTTTTTAGGTCAAATTTATAAGTATAAACTTTTTATGAAATATCAACATGACCCGTACTCTCATACCACGTTTTCCAAGGTTTCAAACCTTATTTTCAACACTTTTCACCAATTCGACACTTTTCGACAAAATTCTAAAATCTCAATCTTTAACGTTTACTAAAATGTTTTCCCAAAATATCTTTCAATATAACTTTGTAAATACATTTTCACTTTCAAAAGTCCGTCAAACTACTTATAACGACAAATAATTCGCCTATTAGGGCTTTAAGGCCCACTAAGGTGTCCATTAAGAAATTTATAAGTCAAAATACGATCCAAGCCAAAACCAAGGTCCATTTACATACATAACATATACTAATAAGTAAAACATGAATCCGGAACCACCATAACACCATCTCATTATTAAGCACACTACTAAATAGGCTTATTGGGCCGCGAGTCCATAAGCTCCACAATACATATATTAAGCTTACCAATAAGCTAATAAGCTACGTATCGCTTTGGTTAATACCCAACAAGCTATAAAATAGTCCACAAACAAACCATGATCACAAAAACTGTCAAAAATCAACTTTCCTATGATTTGAAAAGGACGTGGCAATATAAGCCCAAATATGCATGAAATAGCTTAAAAATAACCTGAATTAAGCTAATACACGCTACTAAAAACAATAAGCAATCTAAACAACAATGTTTATTCACCATCACGACCACAACATCAAAACTACAAAAACCCCATTTTTCCTTTTTTATCCGACGAACCAAACACCCCCTTTTACCTGTTTTGTTTCAAAAATTGATTCTTACAACGATCAGCTTGTACAACTAACATCTATGCATCGATACAAATTCTGTTGAGGAGTGGGTGTTTATTAGTGGATTACTTTTAGCCCAAAAGCAAACAAAATTTAAATTTGAAAACTTACAAGAAAATCTTCAAAAATGTAGATTTCGACACGAACCGGACAACCCAAACGTTGTTTAAATGAATACCCAAACACTCGTATCAACCCGGAATATTATATTCTCAATCAAAGTTGGAAGTCTTGGTTTAGGAATGATGGAACACATTCCATAAATCGTATTAGTCCACTTCTCTTTCTTCTGTCTCAATTCTAGTTCGCGTTCCATTCCGCGTCGTGACAAGTTAACTACTTCATTTGAAGCTAGTTAGATATTTTTAATTCGTGTAATACAAATTAATTAGTCACTCTTCCTAGTAAATTCGTGTCAAAATTTAAAAGTGTGAAAACCCCTCACTAAGGGCGGCCCCCATATCTCAGGCGGCCCCGAAGCATATTTGGGTCTCCCCTTTATCGATATGGGACCGCCAACAGCAAACTCGTATATTTCACACTTAGTCAAAATTTTCTTAAACTCAAAAACCAAACACCCCTCTCATTGATGCAGCGACGAAAACGAACAAAACAACCCAAAAACTCAAATCAACTATTAAAACTTAAATTAAAGATCTAATCAACACCTATAATCATCCACAACATCACAAATATCATCAATTGTAAGTTCTTTCATCTAATATTTTTCAATTTGAGTCTAGGGTTCATGATGAACTCAAAAATTGAAATTGGGGATTTTTCATTTTTCTTTCAATTTTGTATAATTAGGACTACTAGGTTACAATGTATAACTAACATGCTTCCCGTAGACATAGGATTTGCATACACTATTGAGTTTGTAAAAAAATTGATTTCGAACCAAAACCCCAATTTTATTTTCAAATCACTCATGTTAGGAACATAATAAAATTGTTGTTATTCATTGTTAATACAACTTAAAAATGTTTTTCAACACATGCATAATGGTCTCATGAACAAAGGTCGAGATACATAATTCATATGTATTTTTTGACATGTTTGGAAGAGTAAAATCAAATTAAGGAGAGTCTGGATTAACTCTTAGGATTTTATTTTTAGGCCGAGTTAATCGTTACTCCACATTTGTAGCATATAGGCACACACTAGGCACGAACTCAAAATAATAATACAAATGTAAGAGATTAAAATATGATTTGGTTGTTTTATTTTGGGTAACAATGCCTCGAATTACCAGACTAGATCATCAAAAGACACGAAACTACATTCCACTCATATCAAATGAATTTAATCAACCCTTACAAAACACAATTGCAAGTCTTGAAAAACGGTACTTTCATGAGGATATGGTTGTGAGTCAAAATTTTGAAAACATGAGTCATATCCGTGCTAAGTTTGAATCAATTAGTTTTGATTGTTTGTTGAACATAAACGAATAAATTGTTCCTTGTTTTGTTCTCGAGTTCTATAGTCAACTAACTTTTGATTATAACTCTACGAGTCATTTTGTGGTTAACTTTGTTAAACAAAGTAAGTCATTCTCTCTCACTCTCGAGGAATTCGGTCAAATTATAAAAATACCTTTCAAAGGTCAAGTGTCCCACACCGACATGTGGTCACTCGACTACTTGTCAATAAGTGTTCCGAGTAAAGGTCGGTATAAAACCACTCCTCCTTCTCCAAATGTCTTCAAGTCTCTTATTTAAATTCCTTGACAAGGTCAAGTCACTTGTACTAAAAATAAGAAAACCATTATCGTTGATAAAAACAAAATCCTAACTCGCGAAATTCAACCTCATATGAAACCATGGGTTTATATCATTTGTGAAAACGCCATTTGTTTAGGAGGTCATAAGGATCATGTCTCCGCATATCTTTGTCATATGCTTTATTGCATTGAAACCTCTACTCGATACAATATAGCATTTTTCATTCTCATAAGAATGGAAAAGACTCAAAACAAACCTAAGGAACTCTTACCTTATGGAATGCTTTTGACTAGATTGTTCAAACATGTTGTGTCCGTCTTTCCTGAGTTAGCAATCGATCACTACCTCTCACATGATCGAGTCATGTATCCCCTCGCTCCTCATTATGAGCGAAAGACGTGATCGGATCATGGAAAGAAAAGATCCCATGAATCAAATGCTAGCTCATCTTCCACTACGTTAAATCATCCATCATCATCTCGCCCGTTTGATGACACCATAAGAATCATTTCATTCCAACTCTTCCTCTCCTTCTCAAAACGTCTCTTTCTAGTCCAATGTTGTGCCTAAAGTCCGTTAAAACCCTCCTCATGAAAGTCATAACTTGAACACCTATTTCTCTGAAACTATAAATCTTCAAACTCAACAACGAGATGCTCACCGGGAAGGGTTAAGGTCAATTGGACAAGCTCTCAAGGACATGATGAGTGGAAAACAAAAGTGAACAAGTTGGCATAACTATTAGACATTACTATATTATTTTTATTATCTAATACATTGTGTTTTTAATAACGTTATTAGGACTAGGAATGGCATATGACAATTACATTTGACTTGGATGATTCTTTTCATTTTATCATCTTATCAACGCTTTATGTTAGCAAATTTTATGAATGTGACATGCGTACAATACTACTATTTACTAAATGATTTGTATGCTAGTATAGGACCATATATTATTGCTTAAATTAGTTGATTCTTGAATTTGGTAGATGCCGAAATCACTGGACTTTAAAAAGAGAAAAACTAGAAATTTTCATTTTTCTAGAAAACGGCCCCCATAAATAACCGGCGGCCCCCTAATATATTTAGGACCGCCTGACAATATGGGACCGCCAACAGGGGGAACGAAACTTTTGAGTTTGCCTCTTTTTTGTATCTTTGACCCTCCTACCTATAGCCTCAAGCTGGTACTTCCTTGTTTAGCTAAACCATCTTTTACATCTTCTTCTATCCAAACCATGCTTTGCCATTCTAATCTATCTTTCCTATTATTTAAATGACCCAATTCTCATACTTCACCACTACCTTCACGTTCTTCATCCTCCTCTCCTTCATCATCAATGTCTTGCTCAAACAACCATTCCAACTTCTCTAGAAAACCAAGAATGTCAGTAAGACAAGTAAGGAAACGCAAGACATTCACTCCAAAATCATCACATTCTTCCCAAAATGACTCACCTATACTTCCTCTGAGAGTCCATTTTCAATCTCCTTCACCACCATCATACAACCCACTAAGAGGTCAAATGATCAACCAACTTCACTACATCTCCACCATCCTTGATTTACATATTAACCCATCTAATGCCTAGATTCATGCACCACCTTCACCACCACCGCAACCAATTCATCCTCCTTCTCATGCTCAAGTTGAATTTCACTCAAGTTTTTGTCATTGTTGCAAGTATTCTAGACACTAATTCCACTCATAGAGAAATGAAATCAACTTCATTCATTTTCTTCTCACCCATATCATACCTCACACTCGTACCCCTACAAACCATGTGTCACCAACCTCTTCTTTTTCCCTCTTTAATGAATCATTCTCATATGATTAATCTACCTAAATAATCGACCATCCATCTTTTGATTATGGCATCTTCTACATTTCAAGAATCCACTAGTGTAGATCTATGCCTTATTATGTCTTTATTTTATGATTATCTAGTTTATCTTGTAATGATTCATACAATTATAGTATGAATTTGTCTTATCTCGTATTTAGCTTCATTTGAAATCAATGTTTTTTGTATGAGCTTTGGTATGTGCTTATTTACACATACCTTTTCCTTTATAAAACGAGCTAAAAAGACCAAAAATGACCAAAACCAGGATAAAAATGCATTGTATACGTTTGATTTGTGATTTGTGTCTTGCAGGTACGAATATTTATCAAAAAGAACAAAATAGAAGCAAAAACGGACAAGGCCAAGCACAGGAATGGAAAGAGGAAGAAAAAGCCAGAGCCGAAGGCGTACCCATTTTCTATGGATCAACCCGGGCTCACTTAATGGGTCGGGTCAGCCCAAGTCCTAAGTTATGAATACCTTTTAAGCCCATTACCCTTTTATATAAGCCTAAAATTCTTATTATATCCAATAACCCAAAACCCCTTTCATATTATCCCTTAGCCTAAATTATTTAACCGAGCCCAACCCTTTCATATAAAAAAAGGGCCCAAGTCAACAACTCTTTAAAACTGGGTCAAAACCAACGAAAATAAAGAAAAGAAAAGGGGCGGGAAAATAGTTTTACTGTTCATCTCCATCCCCAATCTTTACCCTGCACTTAAATTACTCCACTTAAATGAAATTAACCTTTCTAGAAGCTAATTGCTGACACCAATGACACACTTAGGAGCCACGCTAGCGATCCCGTACACTCTCATTGGTTGAATTAACGTGGCATCAATCCAACAGTCAAGATGTGATGATTTGGAGACAGTTAGGATTGGATGGCTATGATTAGAAGAAAGAGGAGCGTCCCTAGATCTAGAATCCTTTGCTCAAGGCTATAAATAGAAACTCTCACACACAGTGCAAGGCATCTAGGAGTAGGAGTAGAGTAGGGTAGAATAGCTTATTTTTAGCTTATTTGTCTTTTCTTAATGTAATTTTTCGTTAAAATCCATGTAATCTTTTCCTTATTAATAAAATTGTATTTTATTTTAAAATTGTGTTTTACCTTTATAATAATTTTGCTAAATATGATAATAAGCTTTAAATAAGCTCAAAAAGCTATGAATAAGCTGTTTGTTCTCCACTTATACTCTCTAAGCTCAAATAAGCATCCACAAAGCTTATTTGAGCTAATTTGATTGGTTATTCAGCTTGGAAAAAGGAAATAAGCATTGGATGATAAGCTGGCTTTGGATGAGCTTATGGGTGCTTAGATTTGCTTATATATAAGCTGGGTAGGTTTTTAGAGCTTATTAGGTGCTAAATTATCCCTGTTTAGCTGGGATCAAAGGTTCTAATTCTCTTTTCATTTTTAAGCTCAATTTACTGTTTTGCTTATTTTTGCTTATTGTTGCTTATCTCTTGCTTAATTGTTGCTTATTAATGTTTACTTCTGCTTATTGCACCTTAGTTTAGATTAGTATTGTCAGCCTATAGTTTAGATCTACTAGTTTTAGCTAAATAGTTAAACTGTCTTAAAATTCTAGTTAATAGCTTATTGTTCTAGCTTGTTGGATATTGCTTAATTGTGGTTGATAATTGCTTATTAGTGTTGAATTGGTTTAGTGCTAAATCTGTTTTAACAAATATCAGCTTGTTTCATCCTTTAGTGGTTTAAAAAAATAATCCAAAAGTTAAAGGGGTGTTTGGTTTTAACAGTACTAACCTTAGTTAGTACTGCTTAGTCTATTTTGCCTCTTAAATCAGTTTTAGCAAGCTCAGATTTAGTGGTTAAGATAGTTTAATTAAGTTGTTAAAGCTTAAAATTCAAGTTTGAGGACTTATGTATGTATGACTAAAATCTGTGGTCATTTAGTTTAATAAACTAGCTTATTTGATTAGATTTAGTTTAGGTGCTTATTAGAGTAATTTTCATGCCTGTTTTAGTCCATTATGCAGTAGAGTTAATATTGGTTAAGAGTGTGCTTGTCAATAAAAATTTAATGCAATATCTGTCATAGTTCTTAAGTTTCAATTTCAATGTTCAAATCCAAGTTTTCAATAGCCAAATTAGCTTAGAGTAACTTTATTTTAAGTTCTAATTTTGATAGCAACTATTCAAATCACGCGATCACGAACGTTACCGAATTTCAATTTACACCATAACTTTGGTTAAAAGTTTGTTTCTTAAATCCGACGGAAAATACTTACTATACTATTATGAACTTAACCGATTCTCAATTCACACTTCGTCGAGGAAACGACCCAGGAGGTTTTTGAATTTGCTTTGGTTAAAAGCAATTTTCTAGAACCCGATGGAAAAAAATACTTACTATACTATTATTGACTTATCCTTATACTATATTTTACATATACGTATTTGGAGACGGACCGAATTATTGGCGCCATTGCCGGGGAGGTGTGTAGCGATTATCGTGTTTCGTTCGAAGATTAGTGTTTTGAAGACCCTTGCTTGTGAAGTTATCATTTTTCATTTGTGAATATTTTCTTAATAAAACCATAAAAATACAAAAATATTTTACACTTCTATTTTCTTTTATTAAAAATAACCGTTTGTTAATCATTGTTACGGCTGACCTTTAGATTACGTGCTATAAGGAAAGTTTAAGGCGGGTTTGATCCTAAGAACATTTTTCTTCTATAAAAATCCAAAAATATTTTTCTTCTTTCTTTTTCTATATATTATCTTATCCGTCTATATAGTGCATGAACACACGTTATTCCGCTAGACGACTTTTATCTCCTATTGAAGATCCCTAAAGGTTATTAAGTCGAAGAAATCGAAGTGAACTGTCACTCATTTTTTATCTAGAAGAAGACGATATGGCCGGACAAGCTTCGTCGCAAGGTCAGATACCCAACCTCCGTCCGATGGAGGAGTTACTTCAGGCACCAACCGATGGTGTCGGGGATGCAATCATTGTACCCCCGTTCTTGCTAATCAATTCGAATTGAAGATCGGTTTACTTAATCTAGTAACACAAACAGTTAAACTTAATAACGTTCCGAGTGACGTTGTTAAACTGTTGTTATTTCTGTTTTCTCTTGAGGGAGCAGCCCCACCCAAAAGGAGAAGGGTTATTCTAAATAGCGCCTCGCGCTTACCAGCTCCTCCGCTTTCTTGTACGTATTTTTAGAGAGCTACCGTGCACGTTTGATTTTCGGTTACCAAAATTATTTTTCTTTCTTATTTTAATTTCTTTTCTTATGTATTATTTTCAAAATCTAAAAATATTCTCCTTTACCGTCAAATCCGTTTAATTATTTCTTCTTATCCTCTATATTGTTTAATTCTTCGACATGTCTTCATATTACCAACCTAGTTGCTACGGGTGTGGAGGTCCTTTAGACGGTTCGATTTGTCGATAATGTAATTGCGAAAGGTGTGGAAAAATGCGTTATGAAGGAATTTGTTTTCATTGTAAGTATGATACAAATTTGAATTCTCTCAATTTTTCCGACTACCCTCTACAACCCCAGTACGAGACGAATATTTGTGAGTTATGTGGAAACGATGCTCATTTTGGTTACGATTGTTCACCTCAAGTTCCGTTTGTTTACAATCAGAACCCGTGTTTCGATCAAAACTTCGATAATAATTTTCCACTAACTTCACCGAATTTTTCACAACAATATCTTTGTTGTGAAAACTGCGGGGGTCCTCATGAGAATTTTCAGTGTCAACCGTTGAACCAAAATTTCTATGAACCTAATCATTGCTATAATTCTAATTTTTTCGGTTTTGACCAATTCCAACCCCCGCAGTTTCCCGTCATTCATCAACCTCCTCAAGCAACGAGTACGGAAATGTTGCAAGCTAGAGAAAACCTAATGGAAACTATTCAAACCTTTTTAAAGAAATTTGATCATATACCTCCTGAAGAAAAACCAATGGCTTTCTTGTTAGCTGAGGATAAATTTCTTAAAATTAAGCAAGCTATTAAAGAAGAGCAAAATCAACCAGAGGATATACAAGAATTGATGCTTAAACTTCTTAACGATTTGAAAATTTGTGATGGAATCCTGCTGAAACAAGAAGAGCAAGCAGTTCAGGAAGAACAGGAGGAGCAGACAGCTCAAAGTTTTCTTCTAAATTGGAATTTTCCTATGGCTGATGATGATGAATATACTATTATATATAGATCGTCTAAAGCAATCACAACCGACTTACCAACCGAGGAGCCCTATAACTCTCTAAGTATGGGGGACGAGCATCTTAACACTATTCCGGAAACGAAATTGGACGAAGTAATAAAGTCTAGTGTTAAGAACCTTGTCCCAATCCCAAGTGAGTCCAAGGGTGTTTCCGACAAAATTTGTGATGTGCCGTTTTGTGATAATGGTCATTTTGATGCCGAATTTGGACTTATTAACTCTTTGCTTAGTCGAGATATTTCGATCACATCTCCTAAGATTGATTTTCTTCCCGAGGAGTTCGCCGGTGAACTCAATCTTATTGATCCAATTTTACCGGGAATTGATGAAGACGATTTTGATGAAGAAGAAGGAGCGATTAATATTGATATTCTTCAAATCGAGGACGAGATTCTTCGTGAGAAATTATTAAACGTCAATCTTCTCATTGATAAGATCGAAGCGTTGAATCATACTCCTTCTATTCCTTTTGTGCTCGAATATCCCTCCTCTTCTCCTATTCCCGTTGTGGATAGTGATTTTCTTATAGAGGAGGTTGATACATATCTTATTCCAGAAGACTCGATACCACCGGGTATTGAGAGTGATTTTGACTCGGAAGGGGATATCGTTTTTCTTGACAATTTACTTAACAATGATCCTATTCCCGAGTATGAGCGTTTTACCTTTGACATTGAGCCCGATGCGCCCGTGATAAACAATTTTGATGAGCTTAACGAAGACGAATGTTTTGACCTAGGGGGAGGTGAGATTGTTTTTTCTCAAAATGTTGAAGATGATGATTCCTTCACATTTGTCATTCGGACTTTTCTCTCGTTTCTCACCTACCTTGAGGATTCTCTTTTACTTCTCTCCACCGGGAGTGAAGACATCATTTTTGACCCCGGCATCTACACTTAGAGCCGGTGGCATCCAATCGGGATGGAACTTTTATGTGCTTTAATGTTTATTCAAAAATTAATGAAAGCCCGATTGAGATTTTCTCTTCCATTTGCTCCCCCATGGACAACTTAATTCGGGGTCGAGTCAAGCTCGTGACTCGGTTAACAAAAACAAGCGTTTCTATCTTCTTATCTATTTTCTAACATTTGATGTGAGGAGGATCGCCTCTTCCTTTCTCGTGTTTCATGTTTTGTGTTGTGTTGTCCAGGATTACCCGGATTGTGAAGACTCTCGTGCTCATGGTTTGTCCATTCATACATTCGAGCTTCATATCCTCAGCTTCATTTAGGGAATCCAATATCCAAATCTTATCGACTAATGTTTATCTTTAGCATACTTAATAAACGGTTTTAGATTTGCGTGGAGACCCCTTTATATCAAGATTATGCATTGAAATTAGTATGGGGGAATCTCACATTGAGGACAATGTGTAGTTTTAGTATGGGAGGAATCTATCGATTTGATTATACCTGCGGTCGTTGTTCTTACGTAACCCGTTTTTCCACCAAAAATATGTGATTTATGTGAAAAATAGCAAAAAATTTAAATTTGTGTGCATAAAAAAAGTGAAAAATGTTGGAATAGTGATGAAATAAGTGTTGTGACACAAATAAAGGTGAGAACGAGAAATAAATTTTTAACCGACCATGTTTTATACCTTAGCTTTTTCCTTAACATATTTAAATCGAGTTTGTTGCTAGTCTTATGTAGGCTTATCCATTATGTCGAACTCGATTTATTAGAATTAAGATTGTTGCCAGTCTATGTGACTTGTTAAAGTGTCGATCTTAATTCGCTAGGCTAAGCATTCGCAAGTCTCTTTCTTAGAGATTTTAAATTGCGAAGAACAAGAAATGATAGAGTCGAGTATAAGTCATGATATTAAGCGTGGAATAGTTGATTTTCTTTCAAGCTCATAAGTATTAATTGTGGCTTTTTATCCCATTAGCTTGTTTCACTTGTATATTAATAATGTTTAATAAATAAGGTTGTCCGGTTCAACTTAATTTTTAGTAACTTTCCACTAACTTAGAAGACGATGCTAATAAAATAGGTACACATCGGGATTCGGAGTTTGGCATACTATATATATCATATAAATAATTGCTTTGCTTACACCTTAGAGAGCCTTCGGGTATATGGTGTAAGTAGAGTGAATCATGAGATTACTTATGCCTTAAAGAGCCTAAAGGTATATGGCGTAAGTGATTAATTGTTCATGCCTTAAAGAGCCTTAGGGTATATGGCGTGAATATTTGAATCATGTTTAATAAATGATTTGTTTGTACCTTAAAGAGCCTTAGGGTATATGGTGCAAATTAAATCTCACTTGATTTATGTCTTAAAGAGCCTTAGGGTATATGACATAAATTAAGTCAAGTAGCCTAATAAAAGTCAAATTTCGATCACCTCGATGTGGACCTCATCGGTTTTCAAGGATAGGGTTAGAAGCTAATTTTTATTTTCAACCGTCTCGCTTTATTTTTTGATTTAATAAATATCGAAACAAGTCTTAAAGAGCCTTAAAAATAAAATCTCAAGATACAAAATTAGGAATAAGGGAGGAAAAGTAATACACAATTAGTATTTATGAGTAGTGTTAGTACCATGACTTGTATTTGACAATGATCTTGTTTTTAAGCTTAGTATGGAAAAGTGAAAGTTTGAGACGATGAATTTATTTTGCTTGTTCCATGATCCTTAGTATTATCAAAATCATAATGATAAGAAGTGTTGAAGTATGAAAAGTTATGAAAAAGCATAAAAAATGGAAAAATGTTGAAAATGGAAAAACGAGGCTTTTCAGAGCTAATGTTTCTTTATCCCTTAAGATGAATACCTAGCTACTTTTTGAGGAAATTAATCAAGGGAGATTAAGATTCTTAGATTTCTAAAGTGTTATTTATAATATTGCGTGAGGACACGGCAATACCTTAGTATGGGGGAATTTGGTATGTGCTATTTTACACATACCTTTTACCATGAAAAACGAACCCAAAAAGACCAAAAACATAGAAAAATGCATTGTATATGTGTGTTTTTGTGTTTGTGTATGTGCAGGTACCGGATATCAAGAAAAGGACAAAATAAAGGCAAAAACGGACAAAGCCGAGCACGGGAATGGAAAGAGGACGAAAGACCGAAGCCAAAGGCGTACTCATCTTCCACGGACCAACCCGGGCCCATTTTCTTGGGCCGGGTCAGCCCAAGATTAATGTCTTATTAGCTTAAGCCTTTTCTAAAATCAACAAGTCCAAAACCTTAAACCATAACCCATTTTCTAGCCCAATCCATAACCTAAAAGCCCATTTCCAAATTCCTTTTATAAAGGCCCAAGTCAACCATCCCAAATACTCGGTCAAATACACACGTATAAAACACCCTGGTCAAACAATAAACCCGTGTGTTTTCACTATTCATCTTCCCCAATGAAGAAAAGTGTACGGGTAAAAGGAATTTACCCCCAATCCCATGCTCCATATTGCTTCTAGAAGGCCACGTTGCTAAGGGGATGACATGCTGGCAATCCCTTGATCTCCTATTGGTTACAAGGTCGTGGAAGAAATCTAACGGCTCACAAAGATGGATTGGAGGGCAAGACATATTCAAGGGTTGAGATTAGAGGATTGAGGAGCGTCCCTGGATCTAGAATCATCTCCTCATGGCTATAAATAGCTCACACGAATCACACACGAGGAGCCATCTAGATCTAGGAGTAGGATTAGATTTTAGGGGTAGCTTATTTTATAGCTTATTTAGAATAGCTTAGTTAATTTCCAGCAATCTTGTATTAAAGCTTATGTACTCAGTTTTAATGAATTAATAAAATTTCAGTTCTGATTTCAATCAATTTGTTTACATTTCTGTCTTATTCCTAAGCATTTTAATTTCTTATAAGCTATTGAAATAAGCTCATTGCCACTCTAAATATTCTACCTACATTAATAAGCTTCTAAGCTTGTTAGTGTAAGCCTATTGTTCAATTGAAAGGGAATTTGAAAATAAGCTGGAAGATAAGCTAGCAATGGAAGAGCTTATGGGATATTTTCTAGTTGCTTATTCAATAAGCTGGGTAGGTTAGAGCTTAATAGGGTTATATTTCTCCTGTTTTGAGCAAGGGGTTAAGGTACACTCCATTTTTCATTACCATCTTTTCAAATTGAGCTTAATTTCTGCTTGCTTATTATAGTGCTTAATTGTGTTGATTTTCTTTGTTTTGAATGCTTAGTTGAATTCCTGTCAGCTTATGCTTATTTTGTTTTCACCATGTGAATCATTTTTTTAGCATAAAGTTAGATTTTAGGACTTAAAGGACTGTTTAGGATAAGTCTTTAAATAAGTCAAATAATGTTCAAAATTGTTTTTGTTCTTCAAATCAAATTTAACAAGCTCAAATAAGTCTTAAGTTTAGTTCTCATAAACTCAGATTAAGTATAGCTTAGTATTTAGAGTTTGTTTAATCAAATTTACAAAACAGCTAGTTCTTAGTAAGGTTTTAACTGTTATATCCTTGGATTCATAAATGTGCTTGTAAAATGTATTAGAGGTATAGTTATTGTGTTCAAATGAAGTTTCTTATGCATCTAAAATGCATATGTACTTGGTTATTAGACTGTGGTATCGCCTTTTGAGTTTTTAGTTTAAAAACAATCAAGTTAAGCTAGTAAGTTTGGCCACTTATTGCAGATCAAATTGTGGCTAAATTCTAGCTTAATTTTGATATATCCTGATTGTAGTAAGCTCATCAAAGTAGGTTCTAAACTTGTTTTCAGTTAATAATATGTCAAACATGTTTATTGAGTCTCAAAATCTTAGGCTGCATTGTCAAAAAGTCCAAAACTCTGCAGTGCAAACTGATCCTTTTTTAATTCAGATTCAGATAGGTTCTAGGTTGACTTAAGATCTGAATTTTGGTGCACAAGTAGATTAGATAGTAGACTTTAATATTTTGAGCTTATTTTGAGATTTAATGTTCTCTAGCTAATCTGTTTTTGAGCTTAAAGTTGCATGTTTAAGCATTTTTAGGGCTGCTAATTCTGAATTTAGTTTAATTCTGATTCAAAGCTTATTCTGAGTTAAATTTACTTATTTTGTCCTTAGATAAGCTTAATAAATAGGTTTTAGTCATTTGTTAGCTTTAGGATTCTTGTTTAAGCTTATTTGAGCTTAAGGCTCATTTCAGTTAAATCATAAAGGCTTTTTAGTTCTGTTTTTATCCTAATCTGTTTCAATGTTTTTAGCCGTTTTCAGCTTATTTGAATTGCTATTTTTTAGTCCTTTTTGCTTATTTGAGTCTAAGTGATAGGTATATTTAGCTTATACAGAATTCGTCCTAGCTTATAGGATCATTTAGGCTTATTAAGTTAAAGCTCAAAAGCTTGTTTAGCTCTTAAGCATTTCTGCCTTTTTCATAAGCTCATTCCTGGCTTTTCTTTGTAGCTTTTTTTAAAAAAAGTCATTTTACAAAAGTTACTTATTTTCACTTTTTCTTTAAGTTTTTTTGTAAAAAGTCTAAAAAATAATTTTTTTTACAAAAAGGTAGTCTCAGGGGTCGAACCTGAGACCTCCCTCTTCATACCAAGTAAATTTAACACTACTCTCCTCTACACGCATGCCCTTGGGACTTTTTCATTATACTTTCACTTCATTAAATACTTAAGGTTGTTTAGTGGTTTTGCTTATCAGCTTCTTTTGCTTATTTACTGCTTATCCTTTAAGCCAATCTTTCAGTACTTATTTTTCATAGATTCCTCATAGTATAAATAACTTTTTATAATTTTTCTGGAATTTTTAGAATTAGTTTAATAGTTTTAATTAATTTTCTAGATTAAAATCGTTTTTAAATCATAATAAATAAAATAAAAATCAAAAAAATATAATTCTTTTCTTGAAAATTTTCTTTTGTCATTTAGGATTTTAGAAAAATAAATTTGCATTTGTAGGGCTTAAATTTGATGAACTTGTTTAAATGTCGCGTTTTATTAAATACTCGTTATTGTTTTCCGTGTTTAATTTTTAATTTCCTTATATGTTTACGTGCTTTACATGTTTTATTCATTTTTATTATTAGTTATAAAAACCAATTCAAAAATCTTTGAAACCATTCAAAACGCGCGATCACGGACTTAACTGATTCTCAATTCGCACTTTGTCGAGGGAAAACGACCCGGGAGGTTTTTGAGACAACTTTGGTTAAAAGTTTGTTTCTTAAATCCGACGGAAATATTACTATACTATAATTGTTACATCCTTATATACTTATATTATATAGTGTGTTTGGGACGTGATCATTGAGTTCTCGTAGCCCCACTTTTTACTTGTTTTCCATTGGGAGAAAGTGATACTCAAATGTGTTTGAAATGTTTTGAATTGAACTGTGCAAAATGTGGTTTTGTTTTTGGACAAGTTATGTGCTTATGACTGCTATGTGAATATTAAGTGTTTGGATCGGATGGGTACGCCTACCCAGTGATTGTGATTAAGGGAGCGGATGGGTACGCCTACCCAGGTTATGTGAGGTCCTGCCCTAATATAGTGCTCTAGCTGGTAGGCCCTTTAGGTGCGTAAGTGACATATTGTGATTGACTAGCTATGGTGATATGTCTTGGATTATTATGATTGACTAGATGTGGTGCTATGTCTCGGATTATTGTGATTGACTAGCTGTGGTGCTATGTCTTGGATTATTGTGATTGACTAGCTGTGGTGCTATGTCTTGGAGTGTATGCATAAATATTCACTGTCATATAGCACTATTGTCCACCGTTGAAATATTGGCACAACTTTTGGGTTTAAGGTCAAACCTACGAGCTCACCAACATTATTGTTGACGTTTTCGAGTATCATTTTCAGGTGAAGTGAAAGAGGAATAGTTTGATGAATGTGATAGCACACTTAGAAGTATCCCGAGTGGAATTTCGTTTGAAGTCTTGCTTGCTTGTTGTTTTGATTCTAGTTTTGAATGTTATGGAATAAGTTTGGATTTTGGTCCCCTGTGAGGGCATTGGAATAATTGTAAGAGATTGTGGATTTTAGTTGCGATTTGGGACATCACTTGATTTTGTTCAAGGTGGATGGTCTTCATAGCACTTAGAGTTTATGCAATGTAGTTTTCTCTATTTTGTACCTAGTATTATGATTGATCATTATGTTACATCCCCGAGTTTCCGCCATTGTCGGGGTGTGACAGATTGGTAATCAGAGTCAAGGTTATAGAGAACTAGGTGGTTTGGCCTAGACTATAACCTAAGATCCATCGTTTAGTTGCGTATAGGATCTAAGTGCGCGGTGTTCCGCTTTTGTGTGCCTTTGTGTGTTCATGGTTTGGTGCCTTAGTTATGTCAGTCATTGAAATGGGTGGGCTCAATATTGAATACGAATGGGAAAGGATGCGAATATAAGTACGGTGGCCAACGTAATTATAAGCGTATCATAACTCACTCATACTTGGTATTGTTGTTCACACAAATCGATGTTGACACCGTAGGATAGTGTTGCGTGTATATCCGGTTATATATATGTCACACCCCGTAAGTTTCAGGTCAACATTTTAAACCTTTTCGATTATTATCTATGACTTTTTCATGTTACGGTTGAATCTGACAGTTTACCGGGAAGTTGTCCCGCGTAAATATGAAAAACATCATCGGGCACGTCCCCGACACCGGTTATTAATAAATTTAGGCTTTATATTAGATATTTTAACTTTTCTAAGTGTTTCGTGATTTTTAAATTGTGTTTTTCGGGATATTTTAGGGTTTTATCTTTTAAATTGTGTTTTTCGCGTTTTTGACCAGACGGAACCCCGAAACCCGAAATCTTTTCGTGTAAACTCGAGTTATCATCCGACAAGCATTGTAATGTTAATAATTCCATTCACCTCCTTGTCTTAGCCAAGCTGGACGCCTAAACTACAAAAAATGTCACCTTGCATCCTAAATTAAAGATTTAGCATCTTATTTTGAAGCATGCACCCATGTGTGCATGTAAACATAGAAAGTGAGACATGAGAGTGTCACATGTGTCACTCTCATGTGTAACTTTCCCATGCAACCTTCACATGTGAGCTCTTACACATTCTTACACTCTTTGACTAGTAATTTTGAACCATGACCATGTTGCTTGAACCTTAGCTAGAAAAATATAAACCATGGTCCTTGTGGCTTAGTTTGGCCGAACCATCAACACACACACACCTTTGGTGTATGTTGGTCACTTATTACACAAAACCATGAAACCCTAAACCTTCCTTTGGCCTATATATAACCCATTATAACACACACTAGGGTTCATATCGTTTCCAACCCTCATAAAAATCTGTCATCTCTCTTTCTCCTCTCTTGAAACCCACGGCCAAACCACCCTCTCTAAGGTTTTCATTTTCTTTGATTCTTTTCAAGATCCAAGTGTTCTAAGTTCATTTCCAAAGGTTTCTAAGGTAGATCCAAGTATTGGTTGGGTGATTTTCAAGGGTTTCTCAAGATTATAAAATTAGGGTTTCTAATTTTATAAGTGGGTTTTATAGATCTAGTCATTTTGGGTATAGATCTTGTGATTCTCTACTTGTGTCTTCATTCTTGTAAGCATCCTTGACCCATCTCTTGTTTCATCTCTTTTATTCTTATGAATATTGTTCAAGTTTAAGAATCCATGTGTTTGTGTTACTTTTCTAAAAAGAAATGACAAAATATCTTGACAACTTTTATAAAAATGGAAGTATTATGTTTGTTGTTTTATAAGTTATGGTGAGATGAGTTGAAAAGTGTGTTGCAACAATAGAAATGAAGGGATTAGGTTAGATTAAGTGTGGTTTTGTTGGTTGGTTTGGTAGTGATCGGGATTAGGCTAGAATAAGCACTATTGTGGCGTTTGGATGGATTTTTGGGAGTATTTATGAAAAGACATGTTGCTGATCCGGATTAGTTTTGAGGTTTTGAGTGACCTAAGAATGTCTTCATTAGGCGTAAAAGTAGTTTTTGAAGAGCTTGTTTCGAATAGATAGTTTTTCACATATCGCACTTTAAAATCGGACTTAAAACGGCCAAGTTATAGCCAAATGAAACTTGACCATTTTTTCGGCTAACCACTGGAATAGTGTGCTGAATGTGATAGTTAAAGGGCGTTTCGAACACTTTCGGACATTTTTGGACTTTCTACACTCTAGCGAAATATATAGTAACACATATATAGATTAGCATCATTTGAAGACGTCATTAACATATTTTAGGAAAAACGATAAAGTTACTAAAAATAGTAAGTTTGGTAAAACTTAGCGGATCGGACTTGGAAGTTTAGCGATTATGGTTAGTTAGCGCATTTTGAAAAAATAATGAAAACTTAACAATATAAGGAGGACAGTATTAACGTCTTGAAACTAAAAACTTTCCTAAAATAGAAACTTTCTAAAAGTAGTAATTTTTGGATAAACGCCAAGACTTGACGAAAAACTTTATAATTTTATTTAGTCATGCTTTATTAAACAAACTAAAGTACAAACACACATGGATGTCTTTTCTCTTGAAAGGCATATGACACAAAGTTTCGGTTATCGTACAAGTTTCGGTTATCTTTTGTTTTCCTAAGACGCGTCATTTATTTAGGTCGCGTGTAGGATTCTTTGGCTTTATTTCTTCCTCGTTGATTATCGATTCACCACTTGCTTAAGGTGAGTTCATAGCCTACGTTTTTACCGGTTTACAAATGCTTTATACTTTAGGGTGAGAAACATTGTTTGCTTTTAAAATTGGACACAAGTTCTTAACGTGAGTTTTACATGTTTATGTGTTGCCTAAGTTTGCTTACAAACCACTATTGCCCGAACTATCATGAACCGTTAGTCACCTATGGCCAATTGGCTTGGTTAAGTGAGCACGAATGAATAAATAGATCTATTGGGACTAATTATCCCTATCTGGTTTGGTTCTAAATTAGCTGCGAACACACAGATATATGTCATGTCATTGTGCGTTGTGGTGGTCTTTGGTTTGGGACACCAGTTAAGGCAGGAACACTATGTGGCATGATATGATATGCCCTGTTGTTATTAGCATCGGTGTCATGAGCTTAGCGTAACAGTAATTACTTTTATGTGATGTTGTATCTGTTATAGTAGTCGCATGCATTTTGAAATCTTGTGGTCCACTCTTGTACTAACTTAAACCTATGAATTCACCAACATTATATTGAAGTTTTAAACGTGTTTTCTCAAGTGCTTAGCTTGGCTTGATTCTTGATGCTAAATGGAGTCTATGTGCTATGTGATTTCGCCAATTTCAAGACTTATCTATTTATATACTCGGTGTCATTGTCAAACTTTGTTTTGCTTGCTACATTTAACTTTCTAAAGACTGGTTGTAAAACTTAATTAAATCTTCTTTTATGCAACGAGTACACTTTTTCAAACATCCATGATTAGTGGTCATTCTTTATTGCTTTGTGTTCGGATTGTTATGACGTCACGCCCTCGGACACGTATTTCGTCCAGGCCCCGTCTGAGGGTGTGACAATTGGTGACCCGACATGCTTTTTATGTAAGCATTGTGCTTTCTTTGCTCCCACTGTTTTATGGTACTAATTTACGCATGCCGGTTCTTTTGTAGATGATCGTCCTATCATTGAGACCACGTATTTCTTCGAATAATCCTATATCACAGGCTGGGCTCACAGGTTTGTTTGCTTACCCTAATCACCCAGCAGTCTATTAACTAACGTTTTGCGGCTCGATTATATATTCCACATTCTTTTTTACTAGGTGTTGCTGATAGCGTTGCTGTTAACGATTCTGCCACATGTGATACCAGTCCAGTTGGGCGTCAGAGAGCTACAGGTAATTATGAGCATTTCTATTTACGGATGATAAATGTGTGCGCGATTTCCAATTGACAATTTTGATAATGTGTTTGTCATTCTAACTTGATCATTCTAACTTGATCGTTTAAAAAAGTTGATAAAACAGTTACATATAAGTTCGTTCGTGGTACATGTATGACTACGACGCGTTTTATGATTTAGACGTATAATT
>BQNB010056197.1:16412-35332 GCA_026074375.1 Tanacetum coccineum | reverse complement strand
AACAAACCCGCAACAACCGTAACACACTTCCTGTTATTGTCTATTGTTGTAAAAGGAACAAACACCATATTGTATCTGAAAAAAACATAAAAAAAAGAAATAACACAAAACATACTACAACTAAGACACGGCTTACAAAAAAAATTCTTACTTGTTTATCTTAAAGGTAGCATCAAACAATACAACATCGCCAAACTCCCTGTAATTGTACTTAGAAACTTCATCGGCTCGTGATTATGAATAGTATCAAACACTTTCAGAACAAACTTTCCAGTACAAGTATCCAAATTAAACACAGCACGCGCTTTGCATCCAGTTATATGAAGGTTTGAATTTCTCTTTAGTTTTTCACTGTTACCTAAATCTAGTGTTTCTACATGTATTCCTTTAGGGCAACCCATCCTATTGCAAACTAAATACTTTTGTCTAACGTCTCCATTCAACATTCTTTTCTGACATGAACGTCTAACTACAAACCCTGAGCAGCATACTTCATATATGCAACAACACAATCATCAACTGAATCATAAACATTCCCT
This sequence comes from Tanacetum coccineum, assembly GCA_026074375.1. Taxonomy (NCBI): domain Eukaryota; kingdom Viridiplantae; phylum Streptophyta; class Magnoliopsida; order Asterales; family Asteraceae; genus Tanacetum; species Tanacetum coccineum. Next base: position 34,793 of record BQNB010056197.1, on the reverse strand, counting down.
TTAACTAGTAAAACAGCCGCAGAAACTTTTGGAATGTAATAAACAGTTCCACCGGGAGTATCAAAATTAGAATGAGTAACAAACGATTCAGGAGTACACAACGCATCCAAATCTGAAAAAAATAAAATGAAAATGAAAAAATAAATAAATAGGCTGTGTCATGAAAAAATGCAAAAAACACATATAATATCACAAATGACATGTATAATAAACACAAGCTGTGATATCATATATGATATAACATATGATATATCAAAACATGTAAAATCATATATGATATCAAAAGATGATATATAATACACACAAGCTGTGATATCATATATGATACACATATGTTATATACAAACAATGGAATATCATATATGATAAACCAAACATAAACAACCTCAATTATAAACACATTAACACAAGATAAAAAATATCAAATATAAAATATTTCAAATCAACTTAAAACTGCTTATTCCTAAACTAATAAGTTACAAAAAGCTTAATTAATTAAAAATAGCTTATGAACATAAACGTACTCTTAACAGCATGTGTGTCATCAATCTCCTTCTCATAAGCAACAATCTCTTCAGTAAGAGCATTAAGAGAAACAACATGAGAATTTTGAGAAACACTAGATAACGCACTTGAATGACTCGGATCCATAAAACCTGATAATAAATCAAAATAAGCTAATAAGCTAGCTTATTTTTCAGATAATAATATTAACATAAACTAATTCGAAAAAAAAATATAAAAAAATATATATAAACGGAGCAGTTGAATCTAACCTGATGTTAACGAATTAAAAAAGGATAAGATCAATTGAAAAGAAGATGATCGATTGAAGAAGACGATAATCAATCGATTAGTTTGTTGTGTTAGATAATATAATAGTTAGTCGAAGCTAAATACACACACTATGTGTGTGAATTAAAAGAGACGGTTACTAAAAAAAAATTGTTTTTATATTAGACAAAATAGCCCTTGCAGTGCAAATTGAGAATTTAATATCATTCGTTGGATCATATAAAGATGGATGGTGGAGATGAGTCCCCCAGTATCCAAAAAAGGTTTGGTATCTAAATGAACTTAAATCATAGAAAACATTTTCAAAACGTTTGTCGAATGGTACTCAAATTATAAAGCGTTTAAAAATATATCCGTGCGACTCAAATGCTCCTAATGCTCAGCTAGCAAAATAATAACCTGAGAAAATACATGCAAAACGTCAACAATAATGTTGGTGAATTCATAGGTTTAAGTAAAAGCAGTATTAAAATAATTCAAGTAGTATTTCAGTGAGAAAAGTAGCATTACAACATTTATAAGTATTAGTTCCGAAATCCAAGTAGTGATTCAATAAATCAAGAAACGTTTAGTAGTGGGCCACAAGACTTAAGTAATGTAGACAAGAGAAACAAATTCACCAAGTCTAAATGAAATATATATTATTGCGCTAAGCTCATGACACCGAACCTTAACATGCATTACGATCCAAACCAGTAATCCAGGTTTGTGCCCCAAAACAGATACAGATGCTGCCAAACATCCTACGAATTACTTCAAATGTTAAATGCGTCAATGGTTATCTAGAAACCACAGCCCGGACGGGGATTGTCAATCCCGATAGATCTATCCACAACACTCGCGTTTACTACACTAGTAACTAACGGTTCATGATAAAAAAAAGGACTTAATGGCAAATGGTACTTAGGCAATAATATGATCTGGAATAGCATACAATTGAAAAACACTTGTGTCCTATTTAAAACAAATAATGTGTTCAAAACTCACGGTTTCATATATAGGTATTCAATGATCTCAAATCATGTAGTAGCAAATCAAGCTTTAGTAAGTTCATGAGTAAACAACCATGTATTAAAAGTCATGTAGAGTTTACTTGGTAAAACGAGCACGTATTCTCACCCCGAAAACAGTTTACGAAAACCATTCAAAAAGAAAAGGTGAGGCTATGAACTCACCGAGAAGCAATAAAGTATCGAACGAGAAATTCAACAAGGAGATAACGGCGACAACGTCTCACCCGCAACCTATAATAATGGTGCGCGTATAAGAATATATTTATAAGAAAAATGCATAAAATGCATAAGTAGGTAAAATATATATATTCCGACATATATGAAATCTTATATCGTAGAATCCATTAGTGTGCCAAACTTATATCGTAGAATCCATGATCCGCCTTAGGTTTAACTTCATTTTAACCCATTATGACTAATATGTAATTTTAATGAAAATTACCCATTTTGACTCATCATAAAGATTAAGACATCTAGATGCGAACGAAAGTGAAAGACTCACTTATTAGTGGCAAATTCAGTTTTAGTTAATATATTTTACGCCTAATCATTTGCTAAAATACTAATTGATTAATCTTAAAAATTTCGCAATGTTGACTTTTTATTATAAATTTTCTTAAGTTTGACCCGTCCAAAACGACCTGCTAGATTAAGTTTTCAAGACTCGTACTCTAAAGCATTTTGATGTAAAACGACGTTTCAGGCAACTTTTTAGTTTTAGCCGAGACCCGAAACCCAACAGAAAATGACGAAAATGCCTTTCTACGATTCTGCAGCAACTTAAAAAATTCAGCAATTGCTGATTGAATTTTTATAGTTTATCAAAATTTGAAACGGCCGCCAAACGTTCGTTTTTAAGAGTTATGAAACGATCCATATATCGAATCAAACCTACAGACATCCTCTACTATATTCTTAAAGTCTAAATCAGTTTTGAAAATTTTCACCCAACCAAAATCGACACACAAACTTTCTGCAGTAAAAGTGACACTTGAAAACTTCGTCAAACGCTATTTTTTGCACCCAACAAGCTTCAAAATACACCTAGCCAACCTATCTCCGTTCACTAACATCTCCAATCAATAATACAACCTCAAAACACAACATGCACTAAGATCCATGGATTCATAATATAGAATTACATACATGCATACATAAATAAAATAAATCAACATAAGAAATAAACAAAAATACTTACAATCTCTTAGGAATGCAAGAAAATCAAAACACGTATTTTTGTTTTCTTCTTATTGTTGTTTATTTTATTATGTTATATGCATTGATATTTAATTCACTAAATTTGTAACTCCATTCACAACTATCCATAATATAAAAATCCTTTAATTCAACAATACAACACCACCCACACCACACCCAACCCACCAACACCCCCCACCACCCCCACACCCCCCCCCCCCCACCCCCCCCCCCCCCCCCCCCCCAATGCCAAGAAAATCAAACACACAAACCCTCATTGGGTTTGATCCTTTGCCGAAACCCTAACACCCAAAATCAAAACCTTAACTTTTTTTTATGACCCAATATCTTGCATAAATACTTATAATCAAACCCTTGTATCACCAATTGCACCAAAATCAAAGAAACCCTTAAAAATCAAAATCTTGAAAATCATATTGCATGTTAATTTTTAGTGTAAGGATTGATAAGGGTTAATGTTTTGTGATGTATAAGTGATTAAAATTGTTGGTCGGTACGAGAGAAAAAGGGAAGAGACAGACAAATTTTTTTTTTATACTACTGTGTTTTTGAATAATGTGAGTTTTATTAAAAGAGTCTAACTCTTACATAAGGAACAAGTAAATGGTTAGTTATTTTCCAAGATTACACAAAAATATAGGAAGTGTTTGTTTTAGAGTTTAGTAGGAGAAGTAAAAATAATAAAGGGAGTGTTTGTTTTGAGGTTAAGTAGGAGTTGATAAAACATAAGGGGTGTTTAGTTTCTAGTTTAGTATGAGCTAATTAAAAGAAAAGAGGTATTTGGTTTTTATGTTATGTTTTTTTATATTTTTATTTTTATTTTTCTAAAACATTTATACCACAATATTTGTTTTAAAACACTTAGTTAAAGTATTAAAAAGTGTTAAAGTGCTATATTTGATACGGTTTTGGCTAAAACACAAGAAAAATCACGGAATATTAAAAATAGAATAATTAAACTCCCGGAGTTAAAATCTAAAATTTTTAACTTTTCAAATGCTTAAACGGATATAAATCTTAAGCACGGCTCGCAAATAGCCAAAAACGACGATTTTCACTAAATCGGCTAACAAGTAAACATGAAACTTTTATTCAAAGGTGAAAATAAGAACGGATTCGAGATTTAATGTTGACCGTAAAATACGAGATGTTAGAAAAAACACCCATAATGAATGTATATAAACCCTTAATCATCCTCAATTGTGGATTATAGCTGGCACTCATGCAAGATAACTCAATCATTAGTGGCAAATCCATAGTTAGTGGGAAATTAATGCAGAGAGTCGAGAGATAATCGGAGTGGATCCGCTTAAAGAAGGAAAGAAAAGGATAGAAAAAAGAGACAAAGCGAAGTAGGATTGGGTAAAAACCCTATTTGAGCTGCGTGGGTCGGGGTGGGAGCATTTAATGCAACCCGATGGGTCGACCCAGCGTATGCAAGTGAGGCGCCCACTTATTGTTAGTTTTAGTAATATAAGACATCATTTAATTTGTACTATAGTCCATATAATATAAGGGGTAGTTATTAACAGGGGAAGGTTATTAATCTTTTATATAATAAAAGAATTACTTTATTTTGAAGTTTTTATGATACTTGATCTTATAGAAAAAAAATTTGGTCAATTAGAATGCTTGATTTGACACGTAAGTAAAATCGTGCGATATAATTGGTTAAAAAATCAAAATTAAATCCAATTTGATCAAAATTGAATCCAATTTAATCAAAATTAAAATTTTTGATGGAAAAATCTGGTAAAAAAAAAACACATAAAAATATATGTTTTAAATTTGTGAAAACAAAAACTTATAAAAATAGGAGGTAGTTAATAAAACTTTAGTGGTTGAATTTGAAATAAATAATATGGAGTGAAGAGTAAATTTATTAGTTTTCATGTTTTTAATAACTTTAAAAAATAAACAAATACTACCTCCGTCCCAAAATTATTGTCCACTTTTGACTTTCTAAGTCTTTCTTTCTCAACTTTGACCTTAAATATTACCATATATGTTATTTTAAAAATACAACATATATAAGCACAAGATTATTAATAGCAAAATGAAAGCCCTAATTATTGTGTATATAAATAAGTAGACGCGGTTGTAGGTATACGAACAACTCATGTTTTTCATCTTTAGAGTTTAAGTAAGAATATAAGGAAAAAAAATATTTTTATTATATGCGTTAATTAAGGACTCATTGTTATTCCATTTTATAAGTTTATCACATGCATACACGGATTTTAATATTAAATACGGTTAAATTATTATTAACACATATCAATGTAATTAACAAACAAAGGGATTAACATTCTTTGTTTAATATGATAGGAAACATTTTTTATAATTGTTAGAATTGTTTAAATTAAAAAAAAAAACCTCATCACAATTACTGAATGGTAAATAAGACATTCAATGTACATATACGAAAAAATAACTAACACTTGCAAAATTAACAGTCAATTGAAATTTAATGTCTAAACCTCGTGCGTGCACGGGTATTAAAACTAATACCCCTAAAATATTATTAATACCACTCTAATGTTTTGGCGTTTTTTAATTTTTTTAATTTTTTAAAATTTTTTAATTTTGCTTTTCTTATAAAACCGTGAAACGGAAAATACGAGAAAAAAATATAAAATTTAACAAGTTAAAAGTATTAAACTACCAATAAATACGGAAAAAAACTGATAATTTTAACATCAAAATATTGGTTTACAAATATTGCTAGCACATAGTTATTGTTATTGTGTGAGATCTAACTTCTAAGTTGTAAAAAGAAAATTATTTGTGGTTTTAAGGTATTCGTCATTTTTTTTCCAACCTTTAGACCTCGGTGCAAAGGCGCAATGTGTTTTTATGATGCTTTTTTACCATTTGCATCATTTTGGACGTCATAGGCGCCACGCCATCCAGATGATGGTGATTTTGTGTGTGTTCTTTTTGGTTGTGCATTATAAAAATGTTATTTGAATTGATGTTATTGGGTTTTGTGTTATAATAATAATTTACTTTCTTCGTCTCAAAATAAGTGTTTAGTTTAACTTTTTAAAGTCAAACTGGTTCAACTTTTACCTTAAATATTTTTTTTTGTTATATAATACTTGATGAAAATTATACCAATAAAAAATACACTTAAAACCCAATCATTCATATATATTTTGCATCAAGTATTATATGACACACACAAAAATAGTTAAGGTTAAAATTGAACTAGTTTGACTCTGAAAAGTGAAACTTGACATTTTTTTTTGAACAACAGCTTTATTAAACGACTAGCAAGGAGCTAGAATTAGACAATTACAAGATACGGGTTTTTGAGCCAATCGATCCATTTGAACGAGGCTTTACATCTAAACTTACACCAATAATAAGAATTAGAAACAATGTTATCAAAAATCCTCGCCTGTGAAGGAGTATCCTTCTCGAAAAGAATCTTGTTACGGAACATCCAAACCGACCACCATAAACAATAGAAGATGCCTTCGAACACCGCTTTGAGATTTGCCTGAAGCCTAAGAGATACCAACCAAGTGTACCATTCCTCATAAGAAGAAACATCAACGTAATCCACATTCCACCAAGACGATATTTTCCGAGCCAACTGTCTAACCAAATTACATTGGAAAAAAATATGACAAGAAGATTCCGCCCCACTGTTACAAATAGGGCAAACTATCGAGTCAATTTCAATACCGCGACGAGATATATTCATTCTAGTGGGCAGGCCATCCATTTTTATTTTCCAAGCCATGATGTTCACCTTAAGAGGCACAGATTTAACCCATCTCGTAGCCGAGTGAATAACAGGAAAACAATTAGCATCAATCACTTGCCGAATAGACTTCACCGAAAACTCCCCTGAATTTTCAAGCGACCAAACGTACCTGTCAACAGCAGATGAGAGGGTAATCGTGCTAACCAACCTGGAGAGATTGTCGAGTTGAAATTCTTCCACACCACTTCTCGGATTCCGACGAAAGGAGTTAACTAAACTGTAATCAATCAGTTTCGTGTGAATAGTTACATTCTGATGCCTCTCCAACGCGTACAGACGAGGGAATACATCTTTCAGAACGCCTTCATTATGCCATTTGTCTTTCCAAAAACTAGTATTGTCTCCATTTCCTATCTTGATCCGAGTATAATCAAATATGTTGACACATTGATTATGTAACTTCTTCACTTCCTGCACAATAAAGGTCCACGTAGATCGAAAACCCCTTCTCACATCAGTGATCAAACCCCCCTCAGGACCATGAATGGCCTTAATCACTCTAGACCATAACAAAGATTTATGTGCAAAAAATCGCCAAACCCATTTGCACATTAAGCCTCTATTAAGCGCATAAAGACTGGAAACCCCCAAACCCCCTCTTTCTTTAGCTGTGAGAACCTTGTTCCAATTCACCCATGATGCTTTTTTACTTCTAGGATCGTGACCATGGAAAAAATGACTCCGAATGGATTCCAGCAAATGGAGAACACTCGAAGGGACTTTATATATAGACATATGGAAGATCGGCGTCGATCCTAACACCGATTTAAGAAGAGTAAATCGACCACCAATAGATAACGTTTTTAACTTCCAATTCGACAAACGGGACTTGATTTTAACAATGACCTCTTTCCAAGCGTGCACTCTAGACATATTTTCACCAACTTTCGTACCTAAATAAAGGAAAGGAGTATTGAGAACAAGGCACCCAAGTTTAGAAGCCGCACTCTTAATTCTGTCAGCGTCCACGTGAATACCCATAATCTTGCTTTTGCACAAATTTATCCGAAGACCAGAGACACGATAAAAGCATTCCATCACATGAACAAGGGTGTCAATATTAGAATCATTCCATTGCCCAAGAAATATTGCATCATCCGCATAGAATAGATGTGAAATATTTAGCGATGAGCTAAGCTTAATACCAGTAAACATGCCCACGTCCACCACACGTTGAAACGATATATGTAAGCTTTCCATTACAAGGATAAATAAAAAAGGGGATAGCGGATCACCTTGCTTTAGACCTTTGTAGAATTGGAATTCCTCCGTAGGACTCCCATTGACAAGAATTGAGCCTTTAGACGAATTAAGGCAGTTTTGAATCCATCCTCTCCATTTGATACCAAAACCAAATTTTACCAATATATCATCCAAGAAATCCCATCGAACCGAATCGTATGCTTTCTCAAAGTCGACTTTGAAAATAAGGGATTGTTTTTTCCTCCTACGACACCATTGCATAATCTCATTAAGGATAAATGGACCGTCAAGGATTTGTCTCTTACAGACACTTTTCAGATACGAAATTTGCGAAAATTCCTCTGTCTAGGCGATATCCCATTGACAAGAATTGAGCCCTTTAGCACTGAATTATAAAGCTTCAGAAGTTGTTACGACTCTCCCCATTCCGCAGTCCGCCCGAGTTGATACCAAAAAAACCGCCCCGTATCGCTTACCAATATATCACCAAAAATCTTCCCATCCCCTCCAACCGCAAACACACACATGCTTGCCTCAAAGTCGACTTGAAAATAAGAAGAGATTGTTTTTTTTTTTTTGTATTTTCCTCCGACGCCAACCATTGCTTAATCTCATTAAGGATAAATGGACCGTCAAGGATGTGTCCTCTCCGATATGAAAGCCATTGAACGCTCATTTACTGAATAATCCCCCGCAAGAATCACCAACAAGAATGATTAGTCCAAAATTTTTGGGCGCTAATCTTATAATATACTCCCAATCAAGTTAATAAAATAAAAAAAATTAAAAAAAAATATAGATGCGAAAATCCTTAACCATGTTTTGGTCATCCATCACGGGAGTTCGTTGGGATCAAAGCAATAAACGTCGAATTAACACCCCTTCGGGATTTCACCACATTGAAAAAGAAATAACGTTAATATCCGCCTTCAAAAGGCATCATTATTCCATAGTCGACACAAATAGTTCGATAAAATCCAAATGTGAAACCATCTGGACCCCGTGATTGTCTGTTCCACAATCCACGACACACCCGCCCTTATTGAACCTTCTTTCTTTAGATACCATACACTCAAGGTCTTTCTGTTGACCAGTCGAAAGTGAATTTGCGGAAAAGGCATATCAATATGAGCATTCTAGATCCAGGCTTATCAAAACCTGTATTCGAAAGAGCTGAAAGAAATTCCTGTTTCAGCAGCCTTCGGATTATCAGTCCTCGTTCCATTTATCATTTATACCCCTGCATATTCCAAATTGGCTATGTTTCATGTTAAGCATGCCAGGAAAAAACTTTGTATTCCGTCATCTCCTTCTACATTACCATTTGACGAGAGATTAGCCATTTGAGCTAATCTTCCGAAGCGTGGGCCCTTATTCACTTGCTGTAATTTACCAAGAATCTCAAAACGGTTGTTAACAATCTCCGTCCGATCCATTACCTTTAATCAATCAATTCATCCAAGATGCCGTTGTTCTTCTTTGAAAATTAGATAACAGAACATTATGGAATTTGTTTCTCTGTAATCTGCATTACCAACAATCTCGGAATTTTACAACCTTAGAGGAACTTCAACTTACCACAACAAGTTACGCATAGCATGTGAACATCCCCAGAGCATCTTTCAATAATCGTAACAAATTTATCAAAACCATCCACATCAAACCAAAAGTGAAAAAATTGAAACGGAGTCGGGCCATAATCAAAAGAAGCTTCACGAAGTAAAATAAGGTGATGATCTAAGAGAAATCTATCCAGAGTAATAGCACTTATATTAGGACATGTGTTTAACAAATTTTTTTTTCCTAAAGAAACGAGAAACCTATCCAACTGCTCATTTTAGAAGCGGATTTAGATTTGTGACACCAAGTATAGTACTTCCACCAGAGAAACCCTTCTATCAAGTACCTGCGATAATACTAAAAATTATTAAAACTATCCGCACCATGAGCATTAAAATTCGAATCCAAATCTGTCCGATTTTGTATCTAAACTGTCATTAAAATACTTCCTCTCATCCACAACCTTCAAACCGGACTCATATGGTTCCGATACATGCAGAAAGGATAATCCATAATCGAGCCGTTTAGTTCCTCTAACAACAATGTGTGCGCATAATACCGACAACAATAAGGATCCAAATCCATCTCCTTTAATCCACACTACTCACGAACAATGACAAAATAATTCGACCCAGTAACACTGTCCCTCTAGACACGAAACGAATGGTGGTCCCCAAATACAACGAATCCCCCCTACAGAATTATCCAATATAGTCCCTATGAACGAAGCAAAGCGTTATAACATCCTAACCCCATGCCGACTCAACGATAGGTCCGCTCACAACTAAAGTAAATCAAAAATAGTACCTCGCATCTAGTTACTTGTAACCCTACGAAACGTCACTTATTCTGATTACACAACTCCTTTACCCAATCTTTTTAAGCCTTTTATTTGGGCGAGGGCCTTAAACATTTTAAGACATAAAATCATCTATTAACCCCCGTACCACCTCTCTTGTGATTTCAATATTTTGGTAATAATCCTATCCACAAGGACCCCATCCATATTATACCGAGCCATTGTTATAACCGACACCTTCACATTTCTCCATGACACTTAAGATAGTATCCACCAGAACGTGTTATTTTCAAACAGCTCAATCTTGAATTTTTTCCTTGAAACCTGTAATAGTTTTTAAGCACCATCACTATTCTGTTAACTGTCAGTTCAACCTGATGCACAGACTCATTAGCACCAATTAACTGATAATCCACTTATATTCCAGGACCTTATCAATCCTTTGACCTTTGAACGCAATCTTTTCCACCACTAGGAGTAAAACAAACCTGAGTCTTTGAGGCAAAGGATACCGTCATGCATTGACCACCTCATCACCGATTAACAATCAGATTTAACTTTATTTTATTTAGAATATTGAGTAAAAAACCAAAAGGAACCACCGACTGCCTCTCTTTTCATGCCATCAAATTCCCTCAAAAATTGTTTCAGGCACCTCAAGAAGCACCAAATCCTCATCCATCAAGTATGTAAACCAGATCCGACAGTTTACTGCTATGTATTCCGTGTTCAGTAATATCCATCATCCTCTTCGTCTTCAACAGAGAACCTCGGTATCCAGCCGGTAGCTTCTTTGAGCTGCGAATCCAATGCGCCTAGTAAGCCTTTCGAAAACAATTTTAAAAAAAAAGTTTCTTCCGCTATAGTATAACATAGTCATATCTTCGTGTGAATGCATATTCCTCTCCTTTAGAATGAAAACTCATCAGCGGATCATGAGTCAAACAAACATCCAATTCGTTCACAGGCCGACACCCACCATTAGTATCTTAGCTGTATTTTATTTTTTTAAACGTTTTTTTCTTAAAGTCAATGTGTTTGCTTGGCGTCTAGCTTTGAATAAACTTCCGACGAGGTTTAATATGTCGAGTAGAGGGTTAGAAATTTCGTCTATAGTTTGTCTGGTGTGTAATGTAGGAGCGGAAACGGTTGATCATTTGTTCTTCTCTTGCTCGGTCGCTTCTTCCATCATGGCTAAGGTTTTAGGATGGTGGGGTTTCTTGGAAAGTGGCATCTCGTCTTACCATAATTGGGTTTCTTGGTTCGAAGGTTTGAGGCTAAAGAAGGTGCGAAAGATTACTTAGAAGCCACAATTTTGGTCTCGTGGTGGGTCTTTTGGGGATATCACAATAAGTTGCTTTTTTCTTCAGAGTCTCTAGCAAAGGCGTCGTTATTTGATCTCATTGTTTCTCATTCGTATATTTGGTGTAATTCTAGAGCTAGGAGAAAGCTAGATTGGGTAGGTTGGCTTAAAAGCCCTGTCCTATGACTGCTTTATTGTAATTGTTTCTTTGTGAGCTTTAGCGTCTTGCTAAGCTCGTTAAAAAAATCCACCGTTCAAAAAAATGTTTAAAAAAAACTTTGCAATTACTTAGAAGACGGATGCTACATTAATAAAAAAATTTACAAAAACTTTTTCGTAAAATGATGTTGCATGAATTCATAGATACTCATGAAAAAATTTAAAAGAAATAGAATTAATTAAAATGATTTTTATTAAGACAAATTATTTTAGAAATGTGCCGTTTTTCTTACTAGAATATTTATGTTTTTCCCAAAGGAAATTGCATAAATCATCTATGAATTGTGACAAAATTGCATGCTTTATTTCAAACTTTTCAAATATGCAGATACCGACTTTGTGGAAAACCTGTGAGGCATTGCTTCAAAGATAAATAACTAAATACCCTTTGTTTTTCTTTCTCTTTAAAGGTATTTTAGTCGTCTAATTTTGAGGCAACGACGAGATATGCCCTAAAGGTTTCTCACAAAAACAATATCTTCAACTATGAAAAGGTTAGAACAAAACATGCAATTTCTTCAAAGTATAAGGATGATTTATGCAATTTACTATTTTTCCTATTTGTAACCTTCTGTAATATATGACATGGATATTTTTCGTATTTGCAATTTACTATTTTTCCTATTTTCCTATTTGTAATATACAGAACAAAACTTAACTTTATCCAAATATCCATGTCATGCCAAGTGGATACGAAAAGTTTAATCCAGATTTGTAACCTTCTTTAATACATGAAAAAAGTATATTCTAATTTGTATTTGTATTAGTTACGCCACATAAATTATTAAAAAGTAAGTGTCGATAAACTTTTTATCTTTACGTAGTATCCAAATATCCATGTCATGCCAAGTGGATATGAAAAGCATATTCCAGTGTAATGCCAAGTGGATAAACTTTTTATCTTTACGTAGTATCCAAGTAAACTTTTTATCTTTACGTAATATCCAAATATAGATAAACTTTTTATCTGTACTGTAATAACACAACTGCTATCACTACCAAAACATATCTCATTTAAACATAAATATACATTCATAAAAACCAAAATATCACAAACACATATAACAACTTACATAACCCAATCTTCACCACGACTATCTTCGCCCCACTTAAAACACTTCGTACTTCGCCCCACTTAAAACACTTCGTATTAGGGTGTTAGTAATAACCAAGACATGTGATAAAGGGAGAAAAACACATCTTTTTCCCCTATATTGGAGTATTAGTCTTAAACATGTTTTGTTTGACAAAAAATTCATAACGATGAATGGGTTTCTTGGATCGTAAATCTTCGGTATCAAGTATAAAAGATTGTTAGAATGGGTGTGTTTTGGGTTGTGGTGGCTAATTTGGGCTTATCGTAATAAGTGTGTCTTTGGTGTGGTTTCTCCTTCTAAGGCGAATATTTTTGATGATGTTGTGTCGTATTCTTTTTATTGGAGTCGGTTTAGATGTAATGTGTCGTTTAGTTGGGTTGATTGGCTAAAAAATCCTCATCTTGTAACTTTGTAATTTTTCTAGCTTCTTGCTAGTTTTTAATAAAGTGTTGTTAAAAAAAAAAAAATTCATAACGATATGTTGGATGAGTAAATCAGATATCATATTGTTCTCACTTGAATTAATAATTATTAAATTTTAAAAATATTTTTTTTTTGAACGGCAAATGGAATTTTATTAAAAAAGGGGCTAGAAGAAATAGCAGACGGATTACACGCAAAACGAATCACAAACAAAAAACGGAAAAGGACAGAAAAAACTAACGGAAACGAAACTCGCAAAAACAACCAAAGGCTATTAGAATAAGAAAGATCCCACATGGCGCCAACTGATTAACTCCCATGAAGAACGAACACCGAGGATTCATACAAAAAGCGATCTAACCGCATCCTTTGTTTGTCTCGATAAGGCATTATGAATGAAGAATAAACTTCTTTAACGTTGCAATAATTAATCCAAAATCTGAAAATCACTAGGAAATAATCTTTCCACGAACGGTCGTTGGCGAGAGAGAAAACCCGTGTATATTTCCATTGGGGTCTTCTATAGCTCCATCGTTTATCAGAATCTATTCGTCACTAGTTAGAGGACCAATGTAATCAATCATCGATGAAACCAGACTCCAGCAATATTTAAATCATACCGGGGGTTAGATGGAGGCGCAATGATGGAGTCTCTTTTTCAGAGCAATAACTGGCGTAACATCCTCATTTAATCATCAGTGATAACATTACTACAATCACCTCGAGAATGAACTCCAAGATCTCACAGCTATCATCTTCCAAATTCTTTTCCATGCAATCCTTATACACCCATCATTATCAGACCGAATCATCACGATCTCGCCTTCTCAAAGGAGTCACAAGTCACTTTTCACCACGAACATCCTTCTCTCGCAAAACCCCCCCCCCCAGACTAGACGCGGACACGAATCATTGTTAACATTCTTAGGGGAATCTGAATCACAACTATCGACATCCAAATGCTCCTCATTTTCCAAACTATCATCTAAACTAGGACCCTCTGCATCCTTCCTTTCCAGAGGAGTAGACTCGGCATTGACCTCATCGATTCATATGGGCGCCCAATATGCAAACTCAGTAGCGAATATAGGATAAGTCCGATTACGATATGAAACTATAAAGGACTCTATCACACGATGTAAAGACTCTGTAAGGACACAAACCTTCCCATGAGACATTGGTCCATCACTTACCATATCCGTAAACACGCTGCTTCCCCACCGACCACCCAACTTCTTATAAACCTCTGGAGCCCATGATGCCAATGGCAGACCACCAGGTCTATCCAAACAATCTTTCATCTGGAATAAAATGTTAGAAAATCTTTGAACTCCAAAAACTATCTCTTTTAAGCCTTTGAAGTCTTGACGCTTTCCATTGATCATAGAGTCGATTTCCAACAAACCCAACGTCCCAAATATCTAAGACCAAATCATCGAATCCCTCAGAAGACATATGTTTTAGATGTTGAGATGACACTTAAATCTTTAACTTTAGCAAGAATACTACGCTCCATACATCCAATCACTACAATCGTCTACCGAGATTAGACATCCCGCTTATTACGCTTTCTTATATACTTGTTAAATCGACACCCCACATATTCTGCTCCAGCATTATTGTCCGTATTTGCCCGACATGTCCACTGATTTGTTGCCCAGGACCGCTTTAGCATACGAGTTAAAGATGAAAAAACATTTTCGTCGATACGAACCGATTGAGGAGTTGAACCTAAAACCCAAAAATGGGTTTGCCGTCCCCAGAACGTTCCACAGGATGATTATAAGTACGGACCTACTTCGCCACATCGGCAAATAATGGAAAACCAACCCATCTATGCCGTTATTAGATTGGGCAACTAACTGTTGATATCATTTAAGTTTATAAATGTACAAAACCAAATCGATGACCCGTTTTTGGATCTCTTTGCAGCTATGTTAACATCGATCACCACACACCATTTCATTACAAATATCCCAAGATCTTGGGACCGAGCATTCCATGGGATATTAGAATCAAAGATGATGCAAACGATTATGTTTCCTCAGAAAATTAGGATGGGATGTGTTGGGAAATACTTGTTACGTTGCTCTTGACTGACGATTATTATAGAGATGATCGTTCCTTTTGCTTTTGAATAAATTATTTAGATCGGTGACCTGGTGCCAATTGCCATACGTTATTTAACAACAGACCAAGATCCGAAAATAGGATTGAAAACGCCTATCATTTGTGAAGATGGGGATTAGGAGGCGTGAGGGAGATGATTAGGGTTAAAAAAATATTAATTAGTTAATACTCCGTAGTAAAATTATCATATTGAAAAAAAACCAAGAAAGAAGAAACAATACTGATTTTCTACAAATTATGTGCTTTTTATTAAAGTATAATTATTTTGAAACGGAATGAGTAATAAATTTTGATGAAAAAAAAAGCAATAATACAATTTTACATTATACAAGTATTCATTAACGATAAAACTGATAAAACATAACTATTGCTATCTGAAAGCTTAATCTGGATCAAGATAACTCGAGATTAATTTTTTTTAATATTTTCTAGAGATGAGAGAGACATGTTTATTATTGAAACCCGTAGTAGTTATAGAGTGTTTCTTAGGGAACATTTTTTAACTAAAATATATAATAAAGAGTGCATCTTTTAAACTAAAATATATAATAAAGAGTGCATCTTTTAAACTAAAATATATAACAAAGAAGAGTTGAGATCAACATAGACTCAAAATTTAGCATAGACCCAATAAACCAATCTTAACCACTTATTTTTTAATCAAAATAATAAAAACTCACTTTCCGTCTCTTTTTTAAAAATAAAATATCTTGTAAACGGTAAATAGTCAAACGACAAAAAATACACCATCGCGACGAGTATTTTTTTATCTTTCACTAGACATCCACTTCGATATACTTTCGAAGAACTTTTTTTTCGATTTTTTTTTCAGTCACGTCTGAAAAAATCAAATGTGATTTCTTTCACAATCACATGTGATTTCAGAAAATCACATGTGATTTGTGATACAAATCATATGTAATTTTTTGCAGACGTAACTAAAAAAAAAAATTCAAAAAAAATTTCGCCGAAAGTATATAGAAGTGCCATTCTATAGAAAAATAATTTAATTCTCGTCGCGATGGTATGTTGTGTTTTGCGTAACGATTGACGGTTTGTGAGATATTTAATTTCAAAAAAACGGTGGAAAGTGGGTTTTTAATATATTGATGAAAAAATAAGTGGTTATGATTGGTTCATTGGGTCTATGCTAAATTTTGGGTCTATGTTGAACTTTTGCCTAACAAAGTGTGCATCTTTTAAACTAAAATATATAACAAAGAGTGCATCTTTTAAACTAAAGGGATATGATATAAAGACTCTCAAAACTACCATTTGTACTCCGCATGTGTTTTGGTTTTTGTCATTATTTTATTTTTATAATTTTGTTTATATTATAAAACTGTTAAACGCAGAGTGGGGAGCAAAAAATATAAATTAAACAAGTAAAAAATATTAAACTGTCAAAAAATACAAAATAAAATATGATAAAACATTATGTCACACTGTAAACATGAGACAAAAATGACTGAAAGTACAAAACATGTAATTTTTTGAGTGAGAAAAAACGATACTAATATTAGTACTCAAACTAAAATATATAGCGTGAAAGAATCATGAAAATGTCCGATCAAGAAAATAATGAACGGATAAAATGATGATCTAATTTGATTCTCTAGTAATTCTATTAATATAACACATTTCATATTTTCATATAAGTTTTCAACCCGCGCTCCGCTGCGGAGCGCGGGATTTTACATTAACGGAACATGATAACAATCCCGAGTATGCAGAAAGTGATTGAGGTTGCTTTGTGCTATAGTGGTCGTACTACTATTCTTCTCTAAAAGAAACATGAGCACCTTTTCGATCACATGTCATTGAAACCTCATATTCTACTTCCATAAGAATTCAAATCTCATTTAATCAACATTATAAATACACGCCAAAAGTTCAATAGCCAAGTAAGTATCTTTCTATTACAAAGGATTCCCTCACCATCACTTTTTAGTACTACTGCAATCTTGTATGATTGAATCATCAGAATGACCAGGCGGTTATCTTCTGCACCAAAATATTCCCCGCATTCAAAGGAATAATCTGTTGGAAACTATATTGGAACTGTACAAAAGTTACTATTAATCTGAACCTCAAAAAAACATTATGAAAGATAAGTAAATAAGCTGATGTGGGTGCAAGCTTTTGACCCATTTGACTACAAAGGAAGATAAAACTTGTACACAGTAATCAAGCTCATACATAACCATAGTACAGTCATTTAGCGTACAAAACATGTTATTAAGGGTTGTTTAAATAGCTTATTTTCAGCACCCATTTCGATGTGCTCACACTTTCTTATGGGTTGTTTGGGTAGCCTGTATCAGCAGACACCTCAGCATCAAAGGCATGTTATTAAGGGATGTTTGTATAGCCTATTTCATCAATCATTTGTCGTCCTAAGCATGTTATTAATGGTTGTTTGGGTAGCTTATTTTCAGCAGCATAAATGAAGTACTTTCATGGATCTTTGCATATAACTATCTTGGTAATTAGAGTTATAGGAATGGGCTAGCTTTCGTAAATATCTTTTTTTGCTCCTATATGGTGATTACACTCCAGTTTTTAGAGTTTATTGCGGGTAGTAACAACCTTTTTGCACTATAACTACAAAACTAATCCGTAAAAAAACTCTTATTAGCAGGTTGGTGCATAAAAAGGTACACTTCCCAAATCAGACCATCTGGAAAAGTATGTTGCTAATTTATAAAGTTTGTCTGAAATAATAAAGTCGATATGTAGAAAGTGTATTTACCTAGCCTATGGTGAGTCCCTAGCATGATCTTCTCAAAATCCTTCGGGTAACTGATTAATGTTTACATTAGACATGTTAGAATCAAATCGGATAA
>BQNB010056197.1:0-15107 GCA_026074375.1 Tanacetum coccineum | reverse complement strand
GCTTAATGAGCTTTAGCTTAAAACTAAATAAGAAAAATTAGAGAAATTTTGAGAGATTAAATCAACTGAAATTTCATTAAAATAAAGCTTGTTATTTTATTTAAAAGTAAGATTACAAGATTGAAAACAACATTTAAGCTATGAATTGAAAATTAAGCTAAAGCTAAATCTAAAAGCTACGTCTAAAAAACTAACTAGGGTCCTTTGTGTGTGAGAGGTGAGGCCTTTTTATAGGCTGCAGGGGAACCTTCTAGGTCCCTTTCCTTGCTGCCTACTTCTCTTGATCTCAGCCATCAATTCCTTCAATGATTAGATATTGGTCTTGAGCCGTTGGATTGATTTGTGGACACCTGCGGATTGCCAGCATGTCATTCTTTGATGTGACATGCTGTGCTAGTTCTGTGAGTAGATTAGCACAAAAACCCACTATTATTTGTGCTTTCACCATGGCTGACGTGGCTTGAGCTTGATCTTGAGCTAATGAATCCCTTGGAAAGACTGATTTGACCCTTGCCTTGCACTTATGAGCTCTTTAATTGACTAAAGGACCCTTTGATTTCTATTTGCCCCTTGTTTTTAACTGAGTGGTGGATTGTTGGTGATGATGAATAGTAAAAAAAACTTCGCGCCCATTTTTTGACAGTTAAAAACTGTTATAACTTTGGGATTTTACACAAATGGTCCTTGTCTTTCTTTTCCCTTTTTCTAGTTATGAAAAGTTTTGGAACAATGCAAGTTTGGTCCCTGGAGTTTTATGAAAAGGTTAATGGACTAGGATTTGGGCTTATGGTTATGGGCTTGGATCCGGGTAAGGCCCATTTAGGGTTTAGAAGGCCCAATAAGCTTTCTAGGGCCCAATAAAAGGTGAGGGGTCATTTTTGGACATTTATGAACTTGAGGGACTGGAATTGGATTATTGTGAGGTTTTGTCTTGTAGTGGTTGATTTCTGTTGACCATTGTTGACTGGATTTGACTGAGGGCTTGACTTTTCTGGCTTTGCTTCCGGCTTTTGATCACTCTTTTATACTCTTCTGATTCTCGTGTCCGTGCTTGCCTGTTTTTGACTGTTTTCTTGTGATTTTTGATATATCCGTACCTGCACACACAAAACACAAATACAAGCATATTTTTGCCATTTTTGGTCTGTTTTGGGTTTAATTGGGTTAATTTAGGTACAAATGGATATGTGTATTCTACACTTATCAGTCACTCCAACTGAAAACAATGTGTATACTGGAAACCGTCCCTTGTGTAAGAAATGCACTATGCATCACATAGGACCTTGCACTGTCAAGTGTAATACTTGCAACAAGGTGGGCCATCTGACCAAGAACTGTAGAAACAAAGGGCCAGCCACTAGAAGTAATCTGCTACTAGTGACAGTTACTTGTCATGCCTGTGGAGGGAAAGGGCATTATGCAAATCAGTGCCGAAAGACCACCAACAACAATGCCGAGGGAAGAGCCTACATGCTGAGGGATAGGAATGCTCACTAAGACCCGAATGTAGTCATGGGTATGTTCCTTCTAAACCAACATCTAGCTAGAGTATTATTTGATTCTGGAGCTGATAAAAGCTTCGTATCCATATATCTTGCCTCTATGCTAAATATTCCATCCATTACAATAGATACCTTTTACAATATTGAAATGGCTAATGGAAACCTAGTAAGCACAAACACCGTTCAGGGTTGCACCCTGACTTTGTTAAACCAACCTTTCGAAATTGATCTTATGCTAATCAAACTCGGTAGTTTCGATGTCATCATTGGTATGGATTAGTTATCCAAGTATCATGCTAGAATTATCTGTGATGAGAAAGTCGTCCACCTTCCAATCAAAGGTGAAACTTTGATCATTCGAGGTGACCAAAGTAAAACCCGACTAAATCTCATATCCTGTATAAAAATGGATAGGTATATATCCTGAGGTTGTCAAGTTTTTGTAATCCAAGTAATGGAAAAGAAGTCAGACGAGAAAAGACTAGAAGATATCCCAATAGTCAGAGAATTCCTAGAAGTTTTTCCTGAAGATCTACCTGGCCTTCCTCCTGTTCGCCAAGTAGAATTCCAAATCGATTTAATTCCAAGAACAACACCTGTAGCCCGAGCACCCTATAGATTAGCTCCTTCAGAAATGCAAGAACTATCTAACCAACTTTAAGAGTTATCAGATCGAGGTTTTATCCAACCAAGTACTTCGCCTTAGGGAGCTCCTGTCTTGTTTGTCAAAAAGAAAGACGGATATTTCAGAATGTGTATTGATTATCGGGAGTTGAATAAACTTACTGTAAAGAATCGTTACCCATTACCCAGGATTGATGACTTATTTGACCAACTTCAAGGTTTGAGTGTCAGAGATGAAGATATTCTCAAGACTGCTGTCAGAACAAGATACGGACACTATGAATTTCAAGTGATGCCATTTGGTTTAACTAACGCGCCTGCTGTATTCATGGATCTCATGAATCTTGTGTTTAAACCATAACTTGGATAAATTTGTGATTGTGTTCATCGTTGTATTATCATCTACTCTGTAACAAAGAAGAGCTCGCAAATAATCTAACAATAATCCTAGAAATTACTCAAGAAAGAGAAGTTGTATGCCAAGTTCTCTAAGTGTGATTTCTGGATTCATATCGTGCAATTTCTTGGATACTTAATTGATAGTCAAGGACTTCAAGTTGACCCCGCCAAGATTGAAGCAGTTAAGAATTGGACATCTCCTACTACACCCATAGAAATACGTCAATTCTTAGGACTCGTCGGTTATTATCAGAGATTTATCAAAGATTTCTTAAAGATTGCAAAGTATTTGACTGAATTAACCCAGAAAAACAAGAAGTATATCTGGGGCGAAGACCAAGAGACAACTTTTAATTGCTTAAAATAAAGCTATGTGATGCTCCAATCTTAGCTTTATAGAAGGAAATTGACGATTTGTCTGTTTACTGTTGATGTCTTCCCATAAGTTCTGGAGCGGTGTTAATCAAAGTGAGATGATACAAGACCTAATGGTGATGCCTTAAAGAAATGCATTCTCGAAGGTCCTTACACTCCAACTACTATCGTAATTCCAGCTATACCTGCAACAGATAATTCTCCAGCCGTTCCTGAACAAACAACAGTTGAGACTGTCCTGAATATGTCTCCTGCAAATAAAGCTCATTTTGAATCAGAAAAGAAGCGATTCATTTGACATTGACTGGAATTGGGGATGAAATCTACTCGACTGTTGATGCATGCAAAACAGCTCATGAAATGTAGATAGCTATTGAAAGGCTACAACAAGGTGAATCTCTCAATATTCAAGATGTCAAGACCAATTTGTTTTGGGAATTTGGAAAATTCACTTCTCATGATGGAGAGTCAATGGAGTCTTACTACTCCAGATTTTACAAGATGATGAATGAAATGATAAGAAACAACTTGACAGTTGCTACGATGCAAGTCAATGTTCGGTTTCTTCAACAACTTCAACCAGAATGGTCAAGGTTTGTGACAATTGTAAAGCAACAACAAGACTTGGATACAGTCTCATATCATAAGCTCTTTGACGTTCTGAAACAATATCAAAAGGAAGTTAATGAAATCCGTGCTGAACGAATAGCCAAGAATGCTAACCCATTAGCACTTGTTGCTGCTGCTCAACCACATCAAGATATTTATTATAATGCACCAAAGTCTCACAGATCATATGCACCAACATCAACAACATCACTTTCGACTAGATCTCATTCAACTACCAGACACAAAGGCAAAGAGATAGCCAAACCAATCACACCTCCATCTGAGTCAGCTTCTGAAGAAGACAGTGATCCTGAACAAGCTCAAAAGGATAAGGATATGCAGAAGAATTTGGCACTCATTGCAAAGTACTTCAAAAAGATCTACAAACCTACCAACAACAACCTCAGAACTTCTTCAAACTCCAAAAAAAAGAATGTGGATACTACTCCAAGGTACAAGACTGACAATCAGACTTGGCAGTTTAGGAATCAGAGGACAGTAACTGTTGCTGGGGCTAGGGAGACTGTAGGCAGTCAGGTAGTGCAGCAGACTGGGATACAGTGTTTTAATTGCAAGGAATTTGGTCATTTCACTAATTGACATGCAGGGAATAACCAAAAAAGGGGTAAAAAGACTTCTACGTTCACAAGAAAAAAAGATGTTGCTGTACACATACAATGGAGAAAGGTGTTCCACTACAAGCAGAGCAATCTGATTGGCTAGTAGACACGGATGAAGAGATTGATGAACAAGAATTGGAAGCACATTACAGTTTTATGGTAAAGATCTAGGAGGTTCCTACTGCAAACGTAGAAACTGATACTAAGCCATTGGAACGGGTATAATATGATGTTGGATATAATGTGTTTGCCAATGAGAGACAGCACTCCGAGCAACCTGAATCCATTAGTAACACGTGTGTAGTGGAAAAGGTTAATAGTAATGTCATTCTTAATTCACCAGATATGTGTGATAATGATATTCAGAATGACCAAAATGCTGTAGAATGTGATAATGAGCGTGTTGTGCTTGCTAATTTAATTGCAAATTTAAAACTTGATGTTGATAAAAATAAAAATTATTTAAAAAGCATTAAAGAAAAGCAACACAAACACTATTGCTTCATGAATTGCAAGAGTGTAAAACTATTCTTGGGAAACTATTAGAACTATGAGGAGTCTAATAGTATTCAGGATAGTTGTCTAATTACACTTCAAAATAAACAGATTGAGCTTGAGCGTACAAAGCTTTAAAGAAAATCCCCCATTTACAGTGGGCTATGTAAAACTAGAACATAAGTTAAATTGAAAACTTTAGGACTATTTGCTCAAAACGATAAATTGACGAGATAAGTTTAAACTTAAAAGCCTAGAGAATATTTAGTTGTCAAAGAGAACACGATGATTTAGTCAAAACAGTTAGTTCTTTTAAACAATAGTCACATTACGAAGGTCTTGTCAAAGAGAAAACAAAGGTAATACGGATTTGAAACTTAAGGAAGAAAAAGACATTGACAAAATAATTTCAATGGAAAAGCAATTAAAGTTTTTAAATGAAATTATTTACAAATATAATCAATCAATCCAAACCATTCATATGTTAGCTCCTAAAGGCCCAACATTCAATGGTAGACCCACCTTTGCAAATCTAATGTACCTCCAAAAGGCTCAATCTAAGAAACCATGTTTGTATGCGATCCCATATGACCAATCTGATCTTGTAAACAGACTCGTCCCCGATAAGGAAAGAGAGTCGGTTAAAATTGAATAAAGACTTAGTGCGACCTTATGACTACACAAAGCTAAATAGTCTTTATGAAATTTTCAAACCAGCGACACAGGAATATCATGTACAGTTGGCACATGCAAATGAAGTAAGAAAGAAAATGTGGAGAAAATCTTTTGTGAAAACTAAACCAAAATTTTTCAAAAACATCAGTTTCTTACCTGTTTCCAAATCAATAAGTAAAAGTAGCAAGCATACAATGTAATGACGAATAACATAAATCATTTTAGAGAGCTTGTGCATCATGCTGGAAAATCATACTCATGTCATTTTCGTTGCACAAACTGGCTCTGATATGGAAAATCCAATTAAGACGTTTGATGCCTCTTTCCATAAAGACACGGAATGATATTTTCACATTTGTTCATGAACTTAAGCAAGAAATGCTTGCTGATTTAAAGTACGTTGAATCCCTTGAAAATGAAATTGACAAACTTAAATCTGATAAAGCAGAATTTTCAAACATGTATCATATACTTTTACAAGAATGTATGTCTAATGATGTTATGTGTTCTTTGCATTCGTTATCTGATTTAGA
The DNA here is from genome assembly GCA_026074375.1 of Tanacetum coccineum. Classification (NCBI taxonomy): domain Eukaryota; kingdom Viridiplantae; phylum Streptophyta; class Magnoliopsida; order Asterales; family Asteraceae; genus Tanacetum; species Tanacetum coccineum. The sequence goes on along the minus strand of BQNB010056197.1, from coordinate 9,275 downwards.
TGCTTACACTGAATTACAATGCTTATATCTTCATAAAGTGAAAGAATGTGAATGTCTTGCACAAAAGCTTTCGAAACAAACTGAAACTGTTAGTAAAGAAGTTTATACTGAGCTTTTACAAAGTTTTGCTAAATTAGAAAAACACTCGATTTCTCTTGAACTTACTTTACAACTGATGTGGTTGTCGTAAGGAACTTACTACAGAAGTTTTACAACTCCTAGCAGAGTACCTAACCATTGTTGGTTGTAGTTAGGCAAGACTCAGGGGGTTGTTAGGTTCTCTAGGGGAATAGGTTTGTGGAACGCTGATCACCAGTCTAACAGAATTCTAGTGGTTGAGAGAAGATAATTTTTGTATTTTTATATTTATAAGAAAACATGTAAATCATATATTTGAGAGGTTTGGTTGGTTTTAGCTATTAAACTAAATAATAAACTACTCTAATGGTGATAACAATAAAAAGATTGTATTCATTTAATCATGTATTATTACTCCTAGATTTGGCTTCTCCTAGTGGTTGTTGCTTTGTCACACTTTTGATGATCTATATAATAATTTCCTAAGTCATAAACAGATTACACGAACTTGCCATCTATTTAATATTCTTGTTTGAGCAAACACAAAGTGGTAGTATGAAGACTTTACAGGGCCCCCAAGAGTATATTAAATGCATTTGGGAAAATATTAAAAAAGTGGTATCATATCGATTTATAGGGGCAAGGTATATGAGACTGTTACCTGATGGTTCCTTTCTACAACAAATCATGTTTCTCTAGGGACTTATCAACAAACGATACAAATAAAAGCTTGGTTTTCTAAAGACTAACATGATATTCATCACAAAGATAGCAACACCTCTAAGATCTTTCTATTCTAGGTTCATAAATCATAAATGAATACAATAAGGATTTTGCCAAGCATGTTAAAGATAAAGCAAGAACAATAAAGAATCAAACAACAAGACATATTGAATGATTAAGATAGCCTTACTTGATTAAAATATGAATTAAAGGAGGTGCAATAGGGTTTTGAAGCCCTAAAATCGTCTTAATAAGCTGCTAAACAAACTAGGGTTCGTCCCCCTTTTTACTCTAAAGATACACATAATAAAAACCCTAATTTTGGGTCTAGATTTATAGAATATCGCTACGTGGTTGTCGCTGTTTTAAATCGTGACGCCGTCATAAAGTAGAATCTTTTGGATCCGAGTTGAGTCGGTGCGGGCTGATGCCGTCAAGAAATGTTGTGACGCCGTCACTAGATGAAGTGTGACGGCGTCGTGTATATATGGTGATGCCGTCTCTAGCCGCTGAGACTTTAAATCTTATAGAGTCTTGGTGTTGGTTTGTAGCCTTGTCCGTTTCTTCTCCAAATGAGCCTAAGTCATGTGTATTTCCTCCAAATGCCTTCCAAATGCCAAATACCTGAAAAGGAATGATTAAGTACCTATTTTGGGCATAAATGCACGATTTAGGGGGTTAAATGACCCCGGAAAAATGTATAAAATGACACCTCATCAACAACAATGTCAAGAACAAATGAAAAATGACACAATTTACAAAGAAAAAGCGTCAAATTTATTTCAAAAAGAACGTGAACAATATTCCAAAACACAAGATTTGAAAGCTCAACTGCAAGATAAGAACATTGCCATGAGTGAGTTAAAGAAACTCATTGAGAAATGCAAAGGAAAGTCTGTGGAAACTAAGTGTGATAAACCATCTGTTGTTCGACAACCAAATGCTCAAAGGATTCTAAAACCATCAGTTTTAAGAAAACTGACTCCTTTTTCATACTCTCTTGAGAGGAAAAAATTTTCAAAGACAAAGTTGGTTCCAAAAACTAATGAGTCAGAGAGTTTATCAAAACCAGTCACTACACAGATTTTGCCTCAAACAACAAGGCAAACTGTAAGAAACACAAATGTGATTAAACCAGGCATGTATCGAATTGACACTAGGACAACACAAACTAGAGCACCTCAGTTGCCTCGGACTTCTAAGAATACTAATCCTCACATATCTACTTCTACAGGAGTAACTCACAGAACTAATGTTAGCAGACCACAACTTAGGAGCACTCAAATGAATGATAAGGTCGTGGTCCAACACTAGGCAAAGTGAGTTTAAGAAGACTGAAGTAGAAGACATCTACCATAGGTTTTCTAGTTATTTTGATAAATCAAAGTATGTTACTGCGTGTAATGAACAGTTTTAAAATCTAAAAACTTTCGAATGTTAATGTTGTTTTGCGCTACTTGTGAATATGTTTGTTAATTCGGTATCTTTTGCTTTGTGTTTCTAAATTTTTTAATGACGTGAATGCTAGACTAAAGCAAGGGCCTTAAAGTAGCGCTAAATTAGTACTAGAAAATCCAAAAAATGAAGCAAACCAAAGTCTTCTTACAACACCCCCTAAGAAAACAGTTGCATCATAATCTACTATCCAGAATTCCAAGAGTTACTATAGGATGCTGTATGAGAAAACTAGTAAGGCATGGAAATGGTGGATAGCACAACAATGCCCATCTGGATATAAATGGGTTCCTAAGACAAAAATAAAATGGGTGCTATAACAACTCGTAATTTTCATCAATGTAATATCCATCTATTATATATATACTACCTTTTTACAAGGAAATTTTTGCTTTATCTCACTATGCAACGTAACTTGCATCTCTAAAGTAAACAAGCTCACGCAACCTCTACCAATGCCATCTATATCTATGTTTATATCATGTAAACATCCTAATGAGTCAAGTCTATATCTTAATATCATTTTTACCAAGTACATTATCCATTTAACATACCATTTACAACGTTATATCAAAACATACTTTATCCGTTAACATTTGTACCAAAACCCTATTAATGTATGTTACAGTATAAATATGAATGTGCAAACCTTCAGGATGTGTTGTACAAGTGTACAACGCACTAACCATTGAAATATAATTTCCCTCCAAGGTAACAAGTACATACTCAATTTATGCTTATCATACAAGTCAATATATGCATGAAAAAAAAAAACTATGTCATTTTACCTCCTAAATCACTTTAGTTTCTTACCACCACCCTAGCACAAGGTACAAGCACTTAATGCATGACATCTAAACCCTAAACCTAAACCTTAAGTCATCTTAAAGCCCTAATCTAAAACCCTAAACCCTAAACGAAACCCTAAAACCCTAATTTCATTTTAAACCTAAAACTAAACCTGAAAACTATAATCCTAAACCTTAAACCTAATCCTAAACCCTAATCCTAACATTAAACCATAATCCTAAACCCTAAACTCTCCTTAATCCTAACCCTAATCCACGAATTAAAACCCTAAATCCTAAGCCAAAACCAAACCAAACCCGACACCCCTTTTATTCTATTTTTGACCCATTTTAAACCAACCTAGCATCGTAGCACCTCTATGACCTCACCACCATGTCACCAAGCAAGCAACCAAGCACCTCCATCACCACCCTTGGCCACCAAGTTTGGCCTTGTCACCTCCTTGTCACCCTTGTCCATTCGCACCATTCCAACACTCCCTACCTTGCATTGTTACCTTCCTAGCCTCCCATACTCATCAATAGGCTTCTTTAGTCACTACCCTAGAACCTTGGCCACTACTCCAAGCCTCAAGTAAGCTCAAAATCTTGTTCAATAAGCTCATATTCTATTTTAGATCTTTCATAAGGTTTGTTAGATCATATACAAACTCTTGTTTGAAGCCTTGAATCCTCAAACCCATGTGTTTTTGACTAAAACCCTAAAAATGACCCGTTTTAATTTTCTAGCTAACGAATCCTTTTTCTAAACTTTTTTTATGTTAAAACATCTTATTTTTGCTTATTCTAATAAGCTATAACCTGCAAATATCATTTGGAACCCTAAAATAAGCTTGCATGGCTTTTTGGACTTAATTTGCAAATATTTTCATGTATAGGGGTATATATCGTAACTTTCTGAAATTTATAACTTGAGGGGCTGAAAATGTCATTTTCCTAAAGTTATAACTATAAGGACCTATCTTGCCAAGTTTCAAAGTTAAAGGTTTAAGTTATATATACTTTATATATAAAGGACTAAACTTGTAAAAGTTTATAATCTGAGGGTATATATTGCCATTTTTGCAAACTTAAAAATATAAGATATAATATTTTTATATAAATTATAAAAATATATATTAATATTATAAAACTAAATTTTATTAAAACCCAATACATTTATCGCTATTAATCAACGATCGACGCATTATAAAACAATTACGTTATATAATTATTTGGCAGTTTTTGTCTGTTTTTGGTCATTTAAGCTTGTTTTTAGAGGTAAAAGATATGTGTAATTAAGCACTTATCAGGGTTCCATTTGGGTATTTGTTTTGACGAGTTTGTTGGGTTTACAATTTAATGTGCCCCGACTCCTCAAACGATACTACATGGCCTCTGGATTATGATAGCTCGAACAATGATACAATATTTCCATAAATTAATAAATCAAAGTAATACGTTAAAATTTATGAAGTTTTGATACATAAACCATCAGACTAAGACTTGACATATTACCCCAGGTTGCGTGGCGAGGCCGTTACTTTCACTTGATATACTTTTGCCATCAATCAGATTTCCCATGTTAAGGTGAGTTCATAGCCTCGCATTTTAAATCTTCTAATGTTTTCATAAACCCGCGAGAGGGATACATGCTATAAACCATGAATACGAGTGTTTTTCCAACTATATACTATCCTGATATATTATTGCCTAAGTCCTTACTTTTTCCATTAAGACCCCACTATCATGAACCGTTAATTACTTTTCGGAGTAAGCGAGAATGCTGTGAATAGATCTATTTGGGACTGAACTCCCCGTTGGTGTACCTATACTTTCTGGTAACCAAACGCACTTCATTTGAATCACTATGCGGGTGTTTGGCAAAGGCACCCATTGGGGAAACTTCTTGTGATTATTGATTATCTCAAGGTCTCGGTGTCATGAGCTTAGGGCAATAATACTATTTTCCATAATAATTGTACTCATTGCAATTATTAAACTTATGGGTGTATGACAACGTAACCTACTGTTATGATGACTTGTATTCAAATTGTTTACCATAAACCTATGAATTTTACTCAACCTTTGTGTTTACCTTTTTAGCATGCTTATCTTAGGTAACTGAGCATCTTATGGCACGGAGTGGCATAGACTTGAAGATGGCTAAACTGTTATCATTCAAACTTTATGTTTTCATTTGGATTTTAGGACCTCTGTTTGTAAAAACTCTGATGAAATAATGAATGATAACTAAATTTTCCAAAAACGTCTCTTTATGAATCATTTTCTATGATTATGACTGTTGTACTATGAAATAATACCCCAGAATAGCTTCCGCTGCTATATATATGTCAAAATAGGGGTGTTATATATGATGTATTGAATGAGGTAAATACGGCGTATAAGGGTAATTTCCTTGGAGTGTGCGCTACGTTCTCAATCAATCAATATATCATTCCCAAATTATATTTATTACCAAATCTTTGAATGTTTATCCAGCTGGATACTGCGTATGTAGATAGGCAGGATATGCCGTATAGGGAATTGAACAAACGCGTTTTCTTGTGAAGTCCATGCCCTGATATGTCGTATCTTCTTTTCTGGATACGGCGTATTGAGCAGAAATAAGCAATCTTCAAATATCATCGTTTATGCTCCAAAAAGTGCGCCTTTTAGCATGTCTTCACAAATCACTCCGTAATTACTGCAATTTACAACTTTAAGCAATTAAGTAACGATTCTTGCAATAATTATATAAAAGTGGATAATTTATTAGGGATAAATGATGGTATAAATGTAACATTATTTGATGTCATCAAATATCCCCCCACTCAAATCCTACTTGTCCTCAAGTAGACTCTAGAAATTTATTGAAAATGTATCCTAACCGAAGTTAAGGATTTTTCTGTTAAGCATTTTTTTCGTTTTAATCACTTGTACAATACCAAGCACCTCACGAAATATGGGAAATGAAAACACTCAGATCACTCAACTAATATAGGGTGTAACATTTAATTGGTACACTCATTTGCTTGGTCGTGATTAGTTTCTTATCATATGCTTGGCAAAGATACACATCTCCACCACTAAAGCTAAGGAGAAACAAGTCAAAAGGTAAATTGGGTAATTAGGCTTAAGGTTGATCATTCTAACTATCTTTCACCGAAAGTACCACACCAACAAGGTAGCTGAATCAAACATACACGACCGTAATGATGGAATAGACAGGTATAATTTGATCACATCCTTATTCGAGTTTAACCAAGGGTTAGGAAGAAGAACGATATAAAGTAGGGATCTTCTAACTTTCACTAAAAGTAATAAACCAACAAGGTGGCTGAATCACGCATACATGGCTGTAACGACAAAATAGACATGCATGACTCGATCTCAACCTTGTTCGAGTAAAACATAAGGTTAGTTGCTAGGAAAGGGAAGTAAATTGTTGTTAAATAAAATTCACAAAACAAATAGATTAAGCTTGGACAAATAAGGTATATAATTGCTAGAAACTTTTCACGACCGTTCCATGATAAAGAATCGAAATATAAATAAACGTCTCGATCATAGCATGACAAAGACAACCTAAGTTACCGTTCCCATAACGATCAACTTCCCAATCATCCCAAACTTTACATACTTTTACAAAAGTGGTGATATCGGTCACTTTATACAAAACTATACATCGTTGATTTTCATCCACATATCAACGAATAATCGATCCTTCTAACTATTACATCGGTTTAAGTTTCAACGAATCGACTATCAATTATCCTCCTCTTTTTTGATGCATTTTCTATTTTTCCTTTTTTTCAAACATAAATCTCGGTGCAATTTCACCGTCTTCGCAATCATAATTCATTCGGCTATTTTTTTCTTTCAACACTTCATCTTCGGACATAATACATAATTGCAAAAGTAGCAAAATATACGAGCTACATATTTTCCCATTGCATTGTGTAATTTTTTGACCTAACCGGAGATAGAAAATTTCACTTTGACACGGGAAATACAAAACTTTACACAAAAGCAACTAGCAACTTGATTAAGTAGACTTAATCTACAAGGTAGGCTAAGGTGTAAAGGTGTAACAAAATAGACATTTGGTGTGAAAAAGACAGGAATGGCTCAACATGTTTTTCTAGGGGATCTTACTCTTATAGTTAGAGTAAGCAAAGGGTTACACGGGGTTTAACTAACTAGTGTAGTTAGTTAATTTTACAACATTTAGGTTTTTTGGTGTAGTCCTAGAAATTTACCAGTTAAACATGTTACTCCATATAAGTCTATAGTACTCATCGTTGTGGTCTCGAATGATATACCAAGCTAAGTTCTAAGGTCCACTACATCACCGGCACACTAATAATTTTTGTGGAATTCTTGGTAAACGTTTGGAAACGGAATAGGCTTAATTCTCACAATTTGGTATTAAGGTTTATAGTGCGCGAGGTCATGTAACTAGTAATTTTTACAAAAGTTATGCTAGTTTTTTTTAATTTAGCATAATTTAAGCATATAGCATATTATTTGTAAAAGAAAGGACAAGTAGGCGTTCTAATTCTCCATCCCCTCACTTAAGTTATACAACATCCTCGTTGTATAGATAAAACAATTAAAGAAAATGGGAAATAGAATTAGAACGAGGAACTTCCCTGATATGTTGCTCGAGATGATTCTCCAATTTGAGTTCTTGAGCAAAAAGTGTGTTGGCGAGTTTTCAGAATGCTTGTACGAGTTTAACACACTTCTTTTTCAGAGTATACCATATCGTCGATTTCTTTACAGCAAGGTCCTGCGCAAAAGTTTAGAAGACAAAAGTGCAATTCCTATTTCGGTTATACAATGGTTACAATGCAGGAAAATAAATAAACACACTGTACAGGTAGTCAATACGCTGTATCCCAAACCCAAGGATACGATGTATTGCATCCTGTAAAAACAAATGCTTTAAAGTTTTGCAGAAATTAAGGACTGATAACGTCCAGACAGGTTCGATACGGCGTATCCATAGAGGTTTGATAAGTCGTATTGAGTGTCTGGGAAGACAGACTCAATAAAACAATTAAAATTACAATTTTCAAACAATTAAAATAGCCGGGTTGTCTCCTAGTAAGCGCTTTTCTTTCAGCTAGTCTTTAAGTTAGACTTTTTCTCCTCTTCATTCTACTTTTTCCTTTGTCATGAGCCATCCCTCATCCATAATGCAAAAAAGTTCTCTATAAGCTTGATATGCATCAACGTTGGTTCTTGAATGGTCTGAGTGCTCTTGTTCTTTAATGGCAACATACTTATCATCAGCATCGAATGAGTATTTCATCATCTAGAATCTTCTAACATTGCAGACTGATGGATCATGATGTTCCTTCTTATATTCCTAATTGTCTTGAGTGTTACCGGCATTGATTGTTCCATAATTCCTACCAAAGATGCACTTAATATCAAGATAAGGGTCATAAGCCCTTTCAGTTTTGGCATTCGTATACGGTCCATGGCTGTGATTTTCCCAACGAGTAAATGAAGTGTTTTCATAAGCATTTACCTTCCACCAGTATTCTTTTAGTTTTACTAATACATCATAATCTAGTTCGTGGAAGTTCTCAAAACTATTTTTAACCATGCGTAGAATTTCATCACTCTAGGAGTTGCATTCCCCCATGATTCTTTAAATCTAGCCTTATGCATTAAAGCTTCTTATTTCAGCTTTCCATCAGTCAATTCATCATACCATTTGTGATCCTGGAAATAAGTCATACATCCGACTCGAACCATCTCGGGTAGTTCTCCACCGTTACAGAACCCATCAATATTTGGAATACACGTGGGCCATTTAGTCTTTCCATTCTTAAAACGATATGGTTCACATATATGATCACACAGTTGATATGGTACCCCGTTATCTGACCATGGTTCCTTAAGATCCCTCGTCATATTATTATTTGACTCATACTCTTCGTAAGTCTTGGTTCCTTGGATATCAAAAGTAAATAGATCCGTGTCGATTTTAAGGAGATAGTTGAATTCATTGAATGCTTTACACAAGGGTGTCTCGAAGTCAAATAAGTTGCCGTCGATTTTGAAGATTTCAACAATATCGTCTGGGTCATCATCTTTATCGGCTTCCATCTCTTCATTGTCATTAGAAAGTTGGCAGAATTTTTGAATGAACTTTTCTACCAAATTTTCCCAAGTAGTAACTGAGCCAATACAATCCTTTTTAAACCATTCACT
>BQNB010056196.1:0-38765 GCA_026074375.1 Tanacetum coccineum | reverse complement strand
AGGTTTAAAACTTAAAGGTAATTATTGTAACTTTAATTAGTTATATATCTTTAGAACCTAAAATGCTAACTAGTTTTATATTGAAGGTGTTAGGGGTCTTGCATAAACTTTAGGCTAAGTTTAATAGAGTTTAAAACCTCTAGGGACTAATATTGTCAAAAATCGAATCCCCTCCCATTTTATCCCTCTCTAGCCGATCCACTCACACACACAACACATTTTTACCAAAAAAAAAATTCCTCCCTCTTTCTTTCTCTTTTGAGGATTGGACAAAACCACAAGACCAAACAAAAGTCCAATTTTGATCAAAGGTAAAACACGAAAGTTGTTAATAATCATCTTCTAATTACTCTTGTAACAAGAATTATTTCATCTTTTCACAAATCTTGAAAAATCAAAGTTTTTGATTTAGGGTTCATAAAAATTTAAAGTGTTTAGATGTTAAATTTTCTTGAGGGTTTTTGTAGATAATGATGATACTAGACTAGTGTTAACTCGAATTTAAATAAATCATTGATTAACTTGATCAAAATGTGGTGTTTAGTGGTGTTTTTCCAACCAAACCACCCAAAAGGTGTGTTTGTTTTGATTGTTTGAATGTAATTTGTTGTTTTATTAGCTTAATATAATTAATCTTGCTAGTTGGAACTAAAAAGGTTTAATCTTTAAGCCTTAAACATAAAGACTGGAGATTTTTGAAGGTGAAGACTAAGTGTTTGATGAAAATGTTTGTGAAGACTTTGGTGAAAATTGAAGACTCAAGACTTAAAGACCTTAAAGACGAAGACTTGAAGTCCAAAACCGAGCCAAAATGAGTCAACCTCATGGATCGGTTGAACCTTGCCAACCAACCCACCATGGATCGGCTAGCCAAGACCAACCGACCCACGAAAGTTGGTCAGTCATCATGGTTCAACCAAACCTCGCCTCGGTCGGTCACTTTGGTTTGATTACACCTTCGTGTTTCGTAAACCATTTGGTCCGAATTCAAGTCCAAGTCTACCAAAGCCCATTAGTTGAAACCCAAAATTGTCTTGGCCCATTTAAAGCCCAATAAGACTTTTAGCCCGTTTTAAGCCCAATACCGTTTGGCCTGATGTTCAAGCCCACTGATTAATATTATCTGACCCGGTTTAAAGGCACATTGGACTGAGACTAAGTTTGACCCTCATCTCGCGTTTGACCAAAACGATATATTTTTCACAAGTTTTTATCAATAAAACACTAAAAGATTCGAAATTTCAACATATCAAAATGTAAAGGTTTTAAATAATTCATAAAGTATTTTAAAACTTAACTTTTTCAAAAAGTATTAAAGTTTTTCAAAATCACAAAAATGAACGAATTGTTTAAATACGGATTAAAACGGATACATTTAATTGTGTAAATTTTATACGATTTTTAAAATATCTCATAAACTTAATCTCAAAACCTTGAACTTAGAAGATTAGATCGTTGACTTAGTTTGACCATGTCTATGGATTTTGACTGTTGACTTTAACTGTGTCATTGACCATTGACCATTGACTTTGACCGTTGACCAAGTTTGACTTTCTTAATCCCGTGCTTATTAAGTTCTTTTGATATGAAATTGATTATGTTTCTATGAGAATGAATACATGATCTATCTGTTATATGTGATTATGTTTCACATCAAATGTGTTATATTTGGATATATCTCTCGTAAATTTCACCACAGTGCACTAGGGTATTGTTTATAATACTCATGGTCGATCTTCGGATTAACCCCAATAGTGAAGTGGATTACTATACTAGTACTTGTACTACGTGTGGTTTTCCCGAGGCACTTAATCTCATTCGAGATGATTTTCCAAAAATAATAGTAATGATGTGTGCAGATTTTATAAACATTTTTGCTACAGATTTTTACACGTCATTATCTATTGATTTTCAAAATAACACAATGCCTTTGCAAACTGAATTTCCAAGACAAAAGTTCTTTTGAGTCTACTTTGAAATAAATTGACTAAGAGTTACTGATAAATCAGGATGGCTATTATGGCTAGTTATCACCTAAAAGTTGATTATGTATCTCTTTAGCAAATTAGTGTATCTTCGGGGCTCAAGGTTATTTTACTAAAAGAAAAACTCACTCTCATGCGAATCAATCATTTTCCTTCTTCTATCAGTATTTTAGTTATTTAAGTTAAACCTAAAACTAATGCAAAAAGGGTGGTTTCAGCCTGAGAGACTGGCACGGGTTTGGTTATCTAACCTAAGGTTTTAATGACAAGTAAAGCAATAAACACACACAAGAAGACAAACAAACGATATAGGAACGGTCAAGAACTAATGTAAGGAAAACGTATCAACCATGAATAATCCGATAAAACGCATGTATTTTTATTTGGTGAAATGATTGCCTTATCTCGAAGGGGCATATCCTTCCTAGACTTAGGCGGTACTTCATCCTAAGACCTAGACACGCTAATTCTGTCACAATTAGACGCATCTGCATAAAGCAAGCATTCGTTGATTATAATCTATCTCTAGGAGCTTAATAATGGTGCTCTTACTTAAATCGTAGCTTGGATACTTTAACCATTACCACTTATCGAACGTCTTTATATACTAGTGTCCACTATCCGAGTTTTACCATCTGGGTATAAGAACGTAATCGTTGATACCAGGTCACCTTATGGCTCAACTAAGCTCTACTAAAACTCGCTTCTGCGCACTCAGGATAGGTCAATATTTGTGATCCTATGATTCTAGATATATAAATTACAATATGGAGAGCTATCCCGGACTCTTAGCCTACGCCAAACAAAATACACTATTGTTGCTGCCGCTTTACTATGTAGGGACTAACCCAGTTGCATGCATAGGTGCATTCTTAAGCATGTAAAAATGGAATATAAATTGATAACATAAACCATAATCAACGATAAATTTGCAATCAAGATATACAAACCAAACATTAGATCTTCATAAAACATGCTGATACCTAAAGGTATCAGCCGATAGTCATAGTAAAAATACACACGGTTTGATATATGAACGATTAAAATAAAGAAACCTTAATCGAACGCGTATTCGGTTGTGCGAAGATTAAAAGAGTTTTCCTATGATCATGAGGCTCTTTTCTGACCTTCTAGGCTCCTTTATTCGTCTCTTGGTCGACTTGGTGGTTTAGGGTTTCACTTGCATACCTAAAACTGAGTTTTGGTTCGTCTATTTATAGGGTCTGGAAATTGATCGATACGTCTAATCTATCAATATTGTAACTCGTTATTCTTTATTATATTTAAAGTAACCACTATTAACAAATAATAATTAAATATTCTATATACAACTTTTCTACAATCTTAAACATTCTATATAAATTATAAACAAACTATTATTAAAATTATATTTCATTCCTTAACATATAAACAACAAACATTAAACTTTTATTTATTACATAAACAAAAACAACACCCACAACAACTATAAATAACTCAATCTACCCAAATTACAAATACCAAATACCTAAAACAAAATACAACCCCCATAACCCCTAATCATAACACCCTAAAATCCAACCAAACCACCCTTTTAACCACCCATTTCACTTCATCACCCCCCAACAACAACCTCCTACACCACCCACACAATCCAAACAATAACCCTATAATCTATTAAACACCCCCATACAACCTTCACACAACTAAACCCTCCAACAAATCACGACCTCCGCTCGCACTCGCAGAGAAGATATACCCCAATTGTGAACACCTCCGCCCCCCCCCCCCCAATCTAAAAAAACAAACCCCGCACATACACCCCCCCTCCAAGCCTCATAGTACATAGTGACAAAACCAAACACCTCACGAAATAGGCTATGAATGCAATTTCACTCAATATCCTTCAGCAAGAATCTATGTGGTCTATAATCATGTTAACTATTCACTCAATGCTCGGTACGGGGGGGTTTGGGTTGAGCTGTTTTACTATCAAATCACCTCATGGAAAGCGATGCGTAAAGGATAGCATCTCTACTACTCGAGACTTGATACAGTCCACCGTCGCAATGAGCTAAGATCATATATAAATGTAGTTTTATAGAAAAGGTAACTGAATTATAACGGTTAGCTGTTGTATTTGACGGATAAGGCTCATCTCTCCAATGGCTTAGATATACTACTCTGAAGTCTCTTCTCCATCGATAGATACTGACTTCCACACTGTACTCACTACTCAAGTTGTCTGAAGCCACACATACATGAGCCGTAAACACGTATAGGAACCTAAGACTTGTGTGTACTTGATTGCAATCTCCGCGAGTCAGCATATTTTACACCTACGAGGCTTTAGCGGAGATGCACTGATCACTACCACCCCTCACCCCAACCCCACCCACACCCCCAACCATTCATATACACTACCATGTCAGTGTTCTTACTTATAAATTATTTACAAAACCCTTATATACTCTCTCTACGGCTGTTTAGAGTCAACTTCATAAACCCTTAAAAATAACCCCATCCAAATACCACCATTGATTTATGTGATAGACACACTCTCCAATAACCTTTATTATAATCTATTACTATAAAAAATAAATTGTGTGTGTATAATAATCTTCAACAACACTCCCCTCTTTATACACCAATCCCATACTTTTTCTTTACAATACATAACCAACAACAATATATCTAAACCATCAAACCCATAACCACAACCCAATACACCCAATATCAAAAACCTACTACAATATCCAACATACCACTAAAGAGAACTACACCCCACTACACTCTCTCATCTCCCACACACCTACCAACCCCCCCCCCCCCACATAAACTCTCAACACTATCTTCAAACACATCACTAAAAACCACCTAAAACCCACCCAAACCCCTACATCAATCAAATATTTAATCATACTACTACAACCATCAATAACAATACACACCACTAACACACCTAATCCACTCATTAAAACTTTTCAAACAACTCTCACCAATAACACCAATATACACACATAACTGCAACCATCTAATAAACATACACCATAACAACAACCTAACCTCAACTCCCTAACCACCATTAAAAACCCCACTAACTCCTAAAACCCAAACAAAACACTATCACTCAACCTCACCGCCACCTCTATACTTCTCTCAATCACCCAAACCTCACACCACACAACAAATCCATACACACCAAATCCCACCCCCAAACACAACACAATACTCACACTACTCAAACCTACTACTATGTCACCCCAATCCATAACCCCCCACCTCCCTAACTGACCTTCCTCCTTACTCAGACAACACATATATAGATAATATATCAAAAAACAAATTTATTAATTCCCAAATACATCTCACCATAAATAAAACTATAAAACCTCATCTATGACTTACACCCTCCAACAATATTCAAACCACACACCACCTCAACATTACACTCCCCCAAACTTCACTCTCCTTTCACTCACATCTCACATCCTCTCATTATCAACATCAAATCATCATATATCATCCACATCTCATTACACACCTCACATCCTTCATCAAGAAAAACACACCTCCACCCCCACCCCCAAACCCCCACCCACACTCTATCCAGAACACCATAGAGACCCACACAAACTCCCTAACTAATAAACTCGCCTCCTACCATAAATCACAGTCCTATAACACATGTCAAACTATCCACTAATACACTCACCATCCTCATCCCACCAACTACCTCATACCTACCTACTCACACCTCTACACATCTCTAAACCTCCCCATAGCCTATGTCCTCTCACAACACACACCCAATACCTAATAAAATCAACCTCCTATCACTCCCCCAAACCACAATAAAATGAGACTACTCATCATAACACACATATATGATCCATCACCTCCCCAATCCATAGTCCCCCCTACCACTTCCCTCCCACCCAATAAAACCCCCCCAAACACTCACTCCAACCATCCCCCCCCCCCCCCCCCCAAAAAATAACACTTACCCTTATTTCACCTAAACCTCCCAATGAAAGATAACACTCACTACCCCCCCACCACCACCCACCCCCAATCCCAAACACACTCACACCCCACCATCCTCCTCATTAAACTCTCATATTCACCCCCCTCTCCCTCCTCACCCACCCACCGCCCCACCCCCACCCAAACCACTTACCCAAACCTTCCACACACACCCAAATACCCACAAACCAAAATAATCCTTAAAACATCTCCTTACCCAAAACCCTAAATGATATATATCATGATATGCTAGACGCCACATGTAACCTCAAATACGTTATCATTGTACCAACTATCTCCCAAAAGTAAGGACCGCACTACCAAAACTAATTAAGGCCTTTAGTATCGTCTAGTGATCCATTTAATGTTAATAAGCAAACAAGATGCTATAAACCTGCATGTGAATATAACGATATATTACGTTTTCATAAAGCTCATGACCACCATGTGATAATAACCATACTAACCAGTCATTTATATTTGAATGTTCAATAAAATGCCACATTTGCCATGACATTGATGTTCTAACCGCAAAAGATCCCAAATCCCAGTTACATTGTCTATCAGTTTGCTGTTCACATATGATATGTATAACATCCGCCTAAATTACCGCACACATCCTGAATCCCAAACGCCCAGCCGTAAGTTGACGGATACGTTCACCTGAACACACACCCCCCCCCCCCCCCCTCCAGAGGTGTAGCGTGGTTATCTCACCACTAATGGGTACGTTCAATCCCAAATCCCTGATTCATATTTCCTATCTACTTACGCACTAGCAACGATAGTTAATAATTCAACGCAATTGCAGCAATACTTCATGCTGCGAACAAGTTATCTACGTCCTCCACTGTGTCGCCCTCAGAAGAGCCGATAGAATTGATGCGCCTGAATGTCGATGTGACTCTTACTCATAATAAAGCGTTAATCAGAGACATGAACTGTAGATTCACCGACTCCTAGTACTAATTAACCTGGTTCAAACCCCATATTTCATGTAATCATCTATAGTTTTCTCTATGAGATTGCGTGACAAGCTATGTAGCGGCTCCTCATGCTCACATAAACAAGTGACACTAGCGTTACACCTCCAACCCCTCTAAGACACTGAATGTTAGTTTATAATCTAATTATAATAGAAGAACCTCTATAGTGCTAAAACCATATGTCGTGTACTGTCGTAGAGAACAAGTCAGCATCTGTGAGTACTTAGTAGTTGTCTCCTAGCGCAAACACAATTAGAGCACTGACTAACACCACATATATCCACGATATAGTGATAGTGGCCAAATGCTAGTCATCTAGCGTGTGTAGAGAGCGCGCTAAGTAGAGAATAGTTAAATGAGCACGTCTGGCGTCATGTTGTCTATCACACACTGTCTGTGTATTGTTAACTTCACAGTCGGTATAAATCTGTGTTCATCAATTCCTGTGTGTGCCTGTGTGCCTGTGTCCCATTATCCAGATGATTCTTAAGGTTCTCGTAATGTAGCTGTAACTGCTAGACAACTATAAAAGCATAACTCCCCCCCTCACTATGATTAGTGCTATGTCAATCCATAACATAGATTAGTTCACTGTAGTGGCTGCGTAGGCTGACAATACAAGTGATCACACGAGAGAATTTACGAGTTCTTATAATACGGTTGGAAGATAAACCCCACATAATGCCGTTTAAATGTGATTATGTTGAGTTCACTCTCGCGATGCTATGTTGTCTATTGAGCGAAGTGTTGGCGCTGAAGACTGCACAAGACGCGTTAGCAGACTCTGAAGGACTTTGCTAAGTATACTTAGTATAAGCGACCCCTCAACGTTTTAATAAATATTTCATATTTATTAAGTTGTGTTTCATACTATTCGACTAGATGTGATATATTCCCTGAGATTATTCACTTAGAGAGTGATGTGTGATGCTGTACTGTAGTGACTATGAGCAGTACGTCAATGTAGACCTACATCGCAGATCAATAATCACTGTTAGTGTGTCATATAATGTATTGTCACTCCCTTGTAAACGAGATGTGTTGTCCTAGCATAAAATGTACATTTATATATGCTCATAGTCACCTCTTTATAAGTTTATGAATTAATATAGTAATTACACTTTATAACATGAGGTTGTTCAATATTAAATATTTTAGTACCTTAGTACTTCCATATTCAGAAATTACAATTTAAGTCTTGTTATATATATAATAGCCTTAAGTTCTCTAAAATGATAGCACACCACCTCACCGAACAAGACCAAGTTTTTGATTTCGGCATTTAACCACGTTTACACAGATTTACAATTTTGAGTCCTTACTTGTAAAAAGAACCTCATAGAGAATCAGAGAAGTGAGTAGTGTTAAACATAGTTAAATGATGATACTGTTAGGTAAAGTTCTGATTCATACGCGGAGTACGTCTAAATAGTGAAAGAAGCTGTATTTATATATCAGCATCTATAAGAGTGATGTGCAATCGCAAACTAGGTAGAATTAAGAGCTTCTTTAGAAACTAGTGTACGGTACTTGATTGGAGATTCTTACGACGTCCCATCTATAAGTCACGCCAATAGTATGTTTCGCTCAGGCTGCACGAAAGCTGCTATATAGAATTGTGGGACTTGTCTAAAAGCGCGATGCTGTATGCGTTATATAAGATTCTATGTTACAAACACATTCCAGTGAAATTGTTAGCTGAAAAATAAGTAGGGTTGAGTAACATTGAGTATTAGAGATTATTGGGCTGTTAGCCATAAATCTTAACTGAAATGTTCTTTTAACCAAGTCCATTTGGAGTTTCTTATGTGATCAACTTATTTTCTTATTCTATAAACACTATGAAATATGATTAAAGCTCCATTTCCCCCCCCAACCACTTGTATCTATATTTAATAAGCTATTAAAACTTTGATATGGGCTTGTTGGGCATTACGAGCGATAGGATGTTTACGCTCGTTTGGGCTTGTTCATTTGTGTTGTTAGTATGATATGGTACAAATAAACAAGACAGACTGTCATCAAGAACTATCCGCCTCCCCCCCCTGTCATACCTACTCCTACTTTACTCAATATTGTAAGTATCATTTTACTTATCTAAGTGTGACATTATATGAGTAAAAACTAGACGACTCCACTGAAGATCCGACTTAAGGGATCGATGTTTTATTTGTTATAAATGTTTATATGCGTACATTACGCTCATAGGGATCTGATCTATATGCCACAAGACTCGGTATCGCTAATAGCACCGTCATTAGTGGATGGACGTCTCTCTGTAGATTATTATGTCCGTCGGTGCATTCATCGCTATCCTTCACTAGCTTCGAACTAACTTTGTCTGTATAGTCGTTGAGATATACGCCCTGTGAGGCTTGTATTGTATCGCATGTTGTGTGTGTCATGTGTTGTGTTCGCCCGTGATCTGCACATTATCTCTGCCTCACCACCCCCCTACTTCTCAGTCACACGAAACACAACAAACCCATAGACCCTACCAGGACTACTGAACACACAAGAGACCACTAACTCAGTACGAGCCAGCTAGATGTGGGCCCCATTCGCTTTCCCTGAGGTGGAAATCCAACCCAACTCAACAAATACCTATTCCCATAAAAACCCAATAAAATAGGGTTCCCATTAATAGGGGTATTTAGTATTTCTTTTCTACTTTCATAGACAATGTACATAATGTATTATCATTCCCACGCCGTCTTGTCCCAATTAACCAGTTCCCCCCCCCACCAACTATTAGGCCAACCTAATTCTCAACCGATTGCGCTGAACCCTACTAGAGATTTGTTGGCTTTGCTGCCCACCTGTCGCGCCCCCCCCCCACCTCCCACACCAACCCACCTCACCCACGCACTCCTCATAACGTACCACCTATTTAGGCTGTTGGGCACTCCCGGTCATCCCCCCTCGGGCCCAAACATGGGCAGTTTGGATCCCCTTCCCACAACACCGGCCCCAATCTGTGAGATCCCGTTTTGGAACCTCTCAGTACCTTTTATAGTTCGAATAATTGCCTAGTAACCATATTTAAGTTTGTTTAACTTATACATTTGGTCGCATTCTTACATGCCGCGTTGGTTTAAGTTGTATATACTTTCCCAAGCCACGACATCACATTTACTTAAATAGTTTACGTGTGGTTCTTGTAAAATTCGAGTGTAGGGGTTTTGTATCCACTTTTAGTGTTCACATTTGTTTATAAAAAAACACGTTTGATACCTTAGCTCCTCCTTAAGTCATATTTCCCGCGTTTTAACATGTTCATCACCACACAAGGTCGTATATACGTATAAACATTTCGCTTAACACATATGTTTCGTATTTACAATGTATGAGCTCATGTTAGCGTGTCTTTTATATGGTAACGTAACATATTGACTAGCAACAAGGAAAACATGCATAATACGATTTGTATAAGTTTAAATGTGACTTACAAAAGGTCCTAGAGTCTTGAATAACAACATTTCGTGTAGTTAACACAATTGTATACAAAATGTGTACAAACTAAAGCTCATCCGAAGCTTTGTAAACTCCCAACCTTAGCTCGTGTATTCCCTTGTGAACTTGTATGAAGAGACTTAGGGTTACTTGTTGGTTCGAAGGTAATGTGAGGGTGTTTGTTTGCGGTTTATGACTCGAACAAGAAAAGAGATAATATGTTTTAGTTGTTTGAGTGTTTTTTTTTGTATTTGATATGCGTGTTAAATGGTAAGAGTGCGTGAGTATTTATAGGCAAAGTAGCTAGTTAACTTTCCTCGCCCCTTAAACAAACCAAACTGGGCCCCTAACTAAATGGTTTTGTGGTTTTAGTTAGTCTCTAATGGTTTTGCTAAAACTACTAAGTACAATCCTTAATTACTCAATATTTGTACAAGATTTATCATGATCATGGAAATCTTATGGATTTTTTGTGTGTATGTAGGCTAGCCCGCAACATCACAAGAGAGGGGAAAAAAGAGCAAAAATGGTTTATTAACCATTGGGTACTAGATAACTAGGAAACATTAACGTACTAGCTTTAATTAGCTTAGATGTACATGTTTTACTTAGGGATCATTAGGGTCTTTTATAGTTGTTTTTTGTGTTTATATTCGACCCAAGTGGGCTTTGCTGAAACTAAGACATACTAGCATTTTGATTCAAACTTGTTTCCATAGCTTTAAGCGCCTTTAAATCAAGTTGTATGGCTTCTAATGCGTTATGTATATTGTGCTACCATTAATATCTAGTCATAAGTGATGATGGATATTGTGATGCCTTCAAGAGGCTGATTACTGTAGTGTTGTTTCTTAGATTTATGGATTGCTACTTCGTCTAGACTCTTGCGAACAGCTTTTCTCTGGCTACATGCTCTGCGCTTCCTCTTTTAGTGTGTGTGAGCTGATTAAAGGATTAAAGCCAAGCTAGTCAAAGCTCTATAGTATATTAGTCTAGCCTTCTCATCTCTCATTCTTATATTAACGCTTAGTGTTGCAAGTCTCTAAACCTTACTATGTTACCTTTTTGCTATTAGGGTGTAGGAGTCCTTCTTGTTAAATTTGTTCCCTGTTGTACTGTTGTAATTGAGATGATTTCGTCTCTGTCGCACCTGCAGCATAGTGAGCCTTACAAATGTTAAACTCTAACAAGTAATCTGCTGCTGTCTGTAGGATTTCACCGCACAATTTCAACTAATCTAGCGTGTATACGTACTGTAGGTCAATGAATGGTATTAAGTTCAAGTCACATAACAGTAATGACACTACTATAATACGTAGAGGCATGTACGTTTAACCTTCAACTGCAACTCTAGCTACCCTACTCTCAATTAACTAACGAGCTCAGTTGATACATCTCATAAGCTTATAGTACTAGTAGTTAATGGCTATTTGCTGCACGCTAGCAGCCTCAGATTCTTCATTGAGAAAAGACGTCCACAGCTTAAGTGAGGCTTTACTTTGAATTCGCTATATAGATCTCTTTACTACTTCACAATATGTCACGGTGTAACTCTCGTGACGTCTGCTGCTCTAAGTAGGTGCAGCGCAATTCGCTTTAACAATAACGTCATACCTTGGACTTGCAGAGTTTGTGCTGCCTTTCAGATTGCTGTTTTGTGTGTTCTTTTTCTATTCTATTCTCTCACTTGTCTCCTCCTTTTGAAGATCATGTTGTATCTGATAGGTCTTGATCTGTGACGTGTCAGATGTTTGATGCGTGCTCCAGATATCCATGTATCATTCAAAACGGTATGCGTGATGAACTGTCCAGAGTAGGAAATTAGCTTCGTCTGACTCTTGTCTAATTGCTGTGGAATTCCTATGACTCTATTGGGTTTGACTTATGAGCGAAAAGCATCTCGTTGATCGAAGACCCATGACATTCTGCCTGAACAGATCTCTAGAAGTCTGCGACGTGTCTGGTGGATAACTTATACGCTAACTGAGACATTACACACAACCACCCCTCTCCTCAATGTTTTACCCCATCATATATTTCTAACACTTTTAATGTTTTTCAATCCCTCGAAAAGAAGTTACTAAGATCTAGTTAAGTGCAGAAGCATTTGACAGACTTAATATAAGTCGCTAATACACGCTCTGCTGTAATAGGCTCCGAAGTCATAAAGTTATGTCAGAGAGTCAGCTATGCGATCCGCAGTCACCTGTAACATGCTCGCTTTGCTGACCTCTGTTCCTTATGTGATGACCCGTTAGCATAACACTATCTACTCGACGAGATTGCGACCGTAACTACATTCTGGGCTCTGCCGCGTATCACAAGAACAGCTGTATTGTTGCTGATTTAGCTCGCTGTCTTATGTCACGATTACCTACTTCTGATGCTCAGCTTTGTGTGCTATATACTCTGCTTTGATCAGGACGATTCTCTTACGTGTCTCGACTATGCTTCTCCTTGCCGCACTATGTATTCGGCAATCTCCGTGCTAGAGTAGAGCCTTTGCCCTGCCAATCTGTAGTTGTCCCGTAGCACACAGCGTCGTAGCTCGACAATGTTCGAGTCCATTACCAAGTGCTCTCTAAGGTACGAGCTTCTCCCAGTAGTATACGCTGATGCCTAAGAAATCGCATAG
Source organism: Tanacetum coccineum (assembly GCA_026074375.1). Lineage (NCBI taxonomy): Eukaryota > Viridiplantae > Streptophyta > Magnoliopsida > Asterales > Asteraceae > Tanacetum > Tanacetum coccineum. The sequence goes on along the minus strand of BQNB010056196.1, from coordinate 25,701 downwards.
ATGTGTGGTTCCGTGTAATAGTAATAGTTAGCCATTAGTGCGTCTCATGTAGAAATCCACAATGGAGCTTATTAGTCTGAATTTTGCAACGTCTAAGTGATATCAGATCAGATAATTGACATGCGTGATAGATATTGAGACAAAAATATCTTGAGCTGCATTAAGAAGAACGCAATATATGGCTTAAACCATCCTTTATCAACGTCAGGATCATACATCATTGCACGTCAGACCATGATTACTCTCTCACTCTATAGTAATAAGATGTTTATGCCGTTTTGCTTGCACTTACACGCTCCACTGGTAATATATCCCTAGAACGTCTGGTTTCATTGTAGAATGAAATACGACATTGTATGTATGTCATTATTGTGACTTCTCACATATTGTCTGAAAAAAGACTTTAACTGAATAATGATCAGTTATCATTCTATCGCACATGATCTCTCGACCTCCCCCCCATGTGTCACACAACTAGTACACAACCACTCCCAACACTATTTCAATTGACACTAAAGAAGAGCCCTTTGAACTACTCCCAACTCGACTCACACAGAAGAACTATCCTAACTACTCTATCATGCTAAGACTCCACAATAGTTAGGTCATAGAATTCAGGATGTCTCTCACACTATAACCATCTTTGTTCCGCTACAACATACTGATATATCCTCAAAATGTCCTCAGTCCGCGAGGAAAAATACAAAGGAGTATATCCTATCGTAATCCAATTATTTAAGATTTTTAAGACTGATGATTAATCCCCCCTCCGAAATGTGATCTCATGCGATTCTTATGTTTTACAATTGCCTCCCAAGAGTACCCATAATAACACAATGATTTATAATAATTCTAATTCTCGTAAAAATCGATAACACTAGTGCGCATATGAAACTTCAATGCAGCTACGTATCAAATAGATCACTTACTCAATTCTAGATTACATCTCACGGCTGTCCCATATAAAATGTGCGATACATGTAATGATCAGCGAATGTCAATTTACCCCGTATACAAAAAGATCTCGCACATTTGATGCTCTCGGCTCCTCTTGACACCCCTCCCCCTCTACCGCCCCCCCCCGATACCCCCCCAATAAAATTCATTCTGGCTCGACCATCCTTATTTCACCCCCCCCCCACGTCTACGCTTTCTCTCAGTTCCCCCCTCCCATCCAATATAGCTGTCTTATCTCCCCCTGACTTTCCGCCTCTCCCACCCCTCCCCCCTCCCCCCCCCACCCCTATTGCAGCACCCCACCCACACACATATACACCCCCCCCCCACACCCCCCCATACATACTCCACGGCTGGATCAGTGAAGTATTGTTATTGACATTTGGGATTCTTGGATCAATATAACGCTTCTATAACCTTTGACCATAGCGAGTGTTCAGGACAGCGGACAATCCTCTGTGTAACCGCTTAGTAACGATGTTGTCAAACTATGAAGAGTTGGTTGCTGCGCGTAGGTGTTATATAATTCCTTTTTCAACGGTGTCTCTCGACACAGAGCACGCATCAGCTCCTTGTGCTGCCATCATATTAATCGTAACTTTCATATATTCGATTGCACAAGACTTTGTCTGGTTTGTAGGCTGTAGCTCTAAGGAATTCTTAGCTATCTTATAGTTATTTTATCGCTGTTGTCCATGATCACGCATGTCGCAAATCTCAGTCAATACTACATGGCCTCACTGTGCGCAGATCCCACTCAACTGGGACTTGAATAGTCTCGCTGAGACCTTTGAGACCTCACGATGACATCTAGGCACCCACTTTAAATGTTGTGTCATGTCCAGTCCGTTATTCAAATAAGTTATGTCTAGCGCAAAGAATTGACTCCGAAAATTGTAACCTCCTTCTCTGCGAGTGGCACAAGCACAGTAGTGCGGCTCGTCATGTCTTATGAGAGCTCCACTCATTGTCATCTAGATATGGGTGACATGGTGTTTGTGAGCAGAGTCTCTTTATATAGCGCCTCGCACTCGTGATAGACCCCGTGTATGCGATATGTTCGACGGCGAAATCTTGTTAAGCTCATGGTAGTAGCTTCTTTGAAATATGTCTCCTATCTAGCGAGCACTCTCAGAGGGTGACTAACATCCCACGTTCTACTGATGTAAATCTATGAACTCGTTACTGAGTTGTGGAGGTATGTTTTGCTCTATGATTATTTTGTAGCATTGATCTCTGATGAGGCGAAGAAGGCATAACCTCCCCGCAACTACGACCATTGTCTACATCGCCTTACCCTGGATTATGCGACGGCTAGTAACTCCACTATAGATGTTGAGGCGACATTAGAGCCACGAGTGAGATCACGCAGAAACTAGTGTTTCGTCGACTACTCGTTTCTCTTTGTCTCGGTATAGAGAAGCCTCTTTTCTATCGATACACATTCTTTATGCATTCTCGTCACATATAGCTGCATCTCCTGGGCCATCAATCTCTGTAAATGAGTACTTGTTAGCTGTCTCTCCTTCTTATATATTGTCTGATTCTGTCCGACTCTTTTGTGTAATGTATGTATGCGTATGTGTGTGTGTTCTGTCCTCTGTTTGTTATCTTTGTGTGTGTGTGTAGTCCTGTTTTAACTCGTTATTATCTGTGTACTCGCTGTCGTGTCGCGCGCGCTCGTTTTCTTTTGATAAGATACATGTGTGTTCTTTGTGTGTGTTGAGAAGTTTTGTTTCTTGTGTTACTGTATTGTGTGTATGTATCATATTCGCTTGTTTTCTTTTACTGTGTGTTCTCGTTGTCCGCTTTGTGTCTGTGTGCGTTGTGTGTTCTTCTGTTGTGCGGATGATATAGAGGTGTTGTAATAATCAGCTGTGTGTGTGCAATTTTGTGTATTAGTTGTGTGTGTCTGTGTACTGATTGTGTGTACTCTCTTTGCATTCTTCCTCGCGTATCTTCATCTCTTGTTTTTCGCTTGTCTGTAGTGTATCTGATCTAGTCTAATTCTGTGTTATGTGATCCTTTTGTTTTACTTTTTTTTTTTTTTTTTTCTTTTTCTTTGTTTTCTTTTTTTTTTATTGTGTAGTTTTTTTTTTTTGCTTTCTTGTGTTTTTCGTTTTTTGTCTTTTTTTTTTGTATTTCTTTTCATTTCTTCGCTGCTCTTTTTTCTACTGTTTTTCTTATTTTTTTGTATGTCTAGTATCTTGATGTTACACTACTGAGTCATTATCAATGTGCAACTGTGTAGAGCCTCTGTCTGTATTATTTATTTATAAATCTCTATTTAGTCTATGCTCTGTGTTTTACTGTGTTGAGTCTGTAGTCCCTCTAGTGTGTATAGTGTATCAATCAATGTGTACTTCTCCTTGTGTAGTGTGTGTGTGAGTCAGGTCCCTTAGGGAGTGGTTCGTCAGATTTCTATGTGTATGATTGTGTATATGTATGTCTCATGTTATGATATTTTCCTCGTTTGTGTAGTGTTTTCTTAGTATCTATGTTGTGTTTTTTTCGCACTTTCTTTGATGAAGGACAATGATCTCCCTTTGTTGGCGCACTCCACGTCCACCCCTCCTCCCCTCTTGTGCTTCTGTGATGAGGATTCGGCGTCTACTGTAAGCTTCGCGCGATTGAGTGACTAAGGCAGGAATACTTTAGAAGCGATACGCACCGTTGAGCATATTAAGCCATCGTTGCACTGGCGTCAGATGTCTTCTAAGTAGCACAGACGTAGTCAGAAGACGACTCTGGCAGTTCTTGCTCGGCCGCTGTCACTCTTAGGAGCTATGTCGCGAAGGTCTTGTTGTTGTATTGACCTGCTGCTATTGTCTATGGCGTAGCGTAGTAGCTTGCTATTGTACCGGTCCTACTGCTTCTCACTCGACGTGTGTATATACCATTTTCAAGACTTTATTATCATTCATACTCGTTGACTTTTTAAAACTTAATTATGCTTCCGCTACATTTTACTTCTGCTTCCGCAAATGTTTAATTTCTTTTAAATCATGTAAAACTTATTTACTTTTAAACAATGCAACGAGTTATGATTTCTAAAACGTCCATTAGTGGTCGTTCTCTTGTGCCTTGTGTTCGAAGTATGATGACGTCACGCCCTCGGACACGTATTCCGTCCAGGCCCCGTCTGGGGGTGTGACACATAATTGGTATGATGAAGTAACTACTAGGGAACGAATCAACGATAGCCTAAATAACGTTGATACAAAGAAACCTAAAGAAAATATTCATCCTAGTTTCAAGAATTGTGAAGGGGCACATCTAACCATGAAGTGCCCTCTCGAAAAAGAGGACAAGACTGTTGAGTAGAACAAGTATATGAGATCCTTTGAGGAAACCATCATCAAATTTTACAAAGACTCAATTACAAAACAGGCAGCAGATAATGAATGGATTATTCATCGAAAACACGGACTCAAACATAAGGGCACTTAAAACTACAACAAAGAACCTGCAGGAAAAAACTAATCAATTAACCCAGACAGTCCTCACTAATACAGGTGAAAAAGTCAAGGCAAGAACGACCATGGGTAAGGAAAACATAAAGGAGCCGGTTCCTCGTGACTTACCAGTTGTTTAAACTTTTGTACCACCTACGCAATTTCTAGGTGACCCTTACAAAACTCACGAAATTATTTGCGTGATTGGAATTCTTGAGGAAATTCATGAGGATGAAGGGGACATGAATGACGGTTGTTATATTACGGTCGATGATGTAAAAAGGATTAGGAAAATACTCACACCTTCCGTACACACTTTACCAAACCTTGAACCAATAGTGCAACCATATATGCCACTAGAACTAGTCTGTAATAAGGCAAAAGTTGTAAGGGAAGAGGAACAAGATTATGATATTCCTATACAAGATCACGTAATGCAACCTTTGACTCCTCAAACAGTTCACATCGCACCGCTCGATGATGATTATGTAGCACCAGCTACTAATCCTATTTTGAACAAGCTTTTGAATAAGTTTGGGGAGGAGTTTGCTGATAACACCAGGGTTTTCGAAAAGATAGATAGTAACCCTGTTAACGATTTAAAGGAGCTCTTAAAGAAATATGATTTTGAGACCTTCATTCGAAAACTACTGCACCAATTAAGCCAATCATCACACAAAATCGGTAAGGCAAAAAGGGAAATGAAATATCATCAGCAGTATGACTTTAATTTATCATTTCCCTACCCAATAGCAGATTCACACCCTCATGGTATTCACTGGTACTCTCACTCGCACTTGATTTTAAGTGAGGGGAGGAACACCCTATTACTTAGCAAATAAGAGTAGAGTCAAGCTAGAGACTCGAACAAAAACAATCGCTTCGTGGGAGGCACCCCATGTCTATCTTTTTATTCTGCATATTAGTTAGTTTTTGCTGGTTTCTCACTTTATTTTGCAGGTTCTCTCTTCAATGAAATATGAATTCGAGGTCTCATCGACTCGTGTTCGTATGGTAGAAAGGTTCTGTATAGGCGTAACCACAAAGGTTACGCCGTAACATATGTCATTATGGCATAAAATCCTTCATTAGTTAAGCTGTAACCTTTTTGTTCAAAATTTCAAAATTTTAAAACCATATGTTTACGCTGTAACCAAACCCATGGTTACGCCGTAATACCCTTTCTGAAAAACTAAAATAATTTTGAAACCTTTTCAAAAACCGTGTACAAGTAAATGAACTTTGTGGGTGTATTTCCTAGAAACCCTCACGAGACTTCACTCGTCTACTTGGGCTACCAAGTGATTTAAAAGGCTTGTTGCATATTATAAATGTAACCGTGATTCCTACAAAAGTGAGTTAGATTGTAGTGTATATTATCCATGAATGTTTAATGCTCTTTGTTGTCTAGTGATTTCAGGGGAAACGACGTTGTTCTATAGACACTTTGCAAGAAGTCAACTCTTGCAATTATCACTCGAAGAAGAGAGCAACACTCAGGGGAGTCTTTTACTATAAATCTACTCTTATTTCATTATTTCATTTCTTTAATTATACAATAGGGACATTGTACAAACCAAGTGGGGGGATGGGAGTAGAATTACCACTTGACCTATATTTGCCTTCGATTTCCTAGTTTTGAAAAATGGTGCCAATTTTAAAATTTTGACATGTTTTTCTTACTAAACTAGAATAAATCTTTGTCGAGCACATTATTATCCTGTAAGTAATTTGGTGAGATTAAGCCTAATATTCCGTTTTCATCTATTATACATAAAATCCACCAAATACATGAGAGTGCCGGTAGTATTGTAGACTTTAAAACTTGGCTTGTACATCTTGTTGAGACCTAATTGGTTAGTTGGAATAGACTGTTCAAAAAGGAAATATTTTAGGAAATCACCTAAAAATCCTATATGTATGTGTGTTTACCGGCTTGTCACACTGACTTGTCGACCTCCCCGTGTGAAACCCTAGTTGCGCTCACTACCAATGCAAGATACCCCTAGATCACCTTATCAAACCAATCCTGTTCAAACCCTATATGTTTCATTACACCATTTCGCCTTAGCCTACCCTGTAGTCTTTATTTTCTTTATGTTGAAATCTCTGGCTATTTAAGTCCATGGTTTGGGGGAATGGGAACGATAATTTTATGCATCCATAGAAGACTACTCAGTTATGATCTATAAAGACCCCCTTATATCACCACTTTCGACTTAACAACCATTTAAAGTGTATCCCATGTCTATCCTTACCCTTTATATCACCCAATAAACCAAATATCACCAATGTTGCCTTGGAGACTGTTTAGACCCTAATTATAGTTGGTGGAGACTTGTGTACTTTCCAAGCTTATGACAGAACACATACTATGTCTGTGCAATTGAGTGATCACCCCAAAATTAAACACTTAGATTAGTAATAAGAGTTGAGTGTTTTTTATCCCTTTTTTGTGAGGTGTTCGGCTCAGATATTTTCTAGAATAAGTAGTTTATAGATTCATTTCTCCAAGTTAAATTAAGGAAATCTTTTTATGAATTATTCTAAACGGTTCTACTTGAGGGTGAGTAGAAGTCAAATGGGGGGATATTTGATAACATCAAATAATTGATACATTTTAATATCAAATTCCTTATAAAAATGCTTACAAATATGTTGTTAATGTATGAAAACGTTACTTAATTGTTTATTATTAGTTTTCAAGGACCAAGTGAGGATTTTAGCAAAGGACAAGGGATTTGGACAAGAAATGCATTAAAGTGAAAAGTCCAAGGCAGTTTACGGCATAACACCCCTGAGGGATTACGCCGTAACGTACTCTAATGAAGAAATGAGTCATCACACCCTTTACGGCGTAAAGTGTCTCCAAGATTACGCCACAACATTCAAAATTACAAGAGATGATGTGTGAAATCCTATAATGACTCCATAGATCGTTATTAGGACTCATCTAAGGTATGATAACAATGATTGTAACACGCAACGGAATATAAAGAACACAATCATGTTACTAATAAGGTTTTCTTTATTAAACATTAATAAAGAAACTAACTACTAACTACTACACACGCTTTCTATGCGTTTAGACTCTCATTGGAGAGACTATCTATGAATGGATACTAATACTAGACGCCTTCCCCTCTTTATATAATAGAGGGGTTAGGGTTTACAAGACAAGATAAGATCAAAATAAAATTAGAAAACTATAAATCAGCATTAAATACTATTTGACTAATCTTCAATCAGTATTAATGTTGATCTTTATCTTTTAGCTGAGCATTAAATACTGTTTGACTAATCTTCAATCAGCATTAATGTTATTCCAGCTTTGTCTTGTAGGTCCTCCATCTTTAATATGTTTTGTCATAATCAACTCAAAGTATAATTCCCAACATGATGTATCTAACTCAGCGTTACGGCGTAACATGGGCAACAAGGTTACGCCGTAACATACTTTTATGCCTAGAAGATTGGATGCTTACGTAGCAAGGTTACAGCGTAAGAACTCATAAGGATTACGCTGTAAACCTTTTGAAGCCTATAAATAGATCCCTCCTCCGGCTCATTCAACACCACTCACCACCACTACTTCACACACAGTTCTAAGGGGTGAACCAAACCCCTAAGGTTTGAATCATTTCATCTGAAAGTCCAAGGGAGAAGCCACTAGCATACTTATTGTATTTAATTGTTCATTTCATTCTCTGTAAGGATTATGATGATTCAGTCCATGTTTTTATTCATTAATTCTTGCATTGCTGTTACTATAAGCAGCTAAGCACTCCTAGTGTTGGCCTAACCATGTAGTTGTTGTTATTATGATTATGATTTCCTGTTCAATTATGATTCTGTTAGATATCCTTATAGCCTTTCATTTATCCCCATGTTTTGGTAATATAGAGGGTGGCTTAGATCTTATTAATCCTGATATTAGACTTACCATGTTGAACCTGGGATTAGTAGGGTACTAGGGTAGCTGTACATCTATCCCTAGTGTAGGAATTAAACAGATTACCGCCTTTGTCACATTAAATACTTAAAAAGTATGGGAACTCTTTCAGAGAGGATTAATAAGAGGTTTATATTATATATTGGTCTTAAGGGTAGTTTGGGTTTAACCACTGCAAGCTTGGATGCCTTGCTCGTGTGATCGTAGGGGAATGTGGGATCGCAGAGTAAGCATAAGACATACCTTAAATGAAAATTCAGGTCTGTCGACTTTAGAACCACTAATGGAACTTATAATTGAACATTGCAAAGGAAAATGTAATCATAGTATTGGTAATGAAATGGTTAGGTAACATGCCTTTCTCCATGATATATCTTCTATCTATTTATTTTATTGCATTTATTTTTTCGTAATTCTTAAAATCAATCTTAAAACCATTTTCAATCGTGACAACAATCAAATTAGAACTATTAAACCTTAGCTCTTGAGACAACCTCGGATTTACCAAGCTACTGTACTATAAACGACTGGGTTCTCTTCCCGTTAGTACGTCTATCGGTAATCGAGTTTTATAAATTTAAAACTTGGTAAAAATATATTTAAAAACATTTACGCATCATTCCAACATAAAGCAAAACACCTCACAAAACAAGTGTACGAAAACTAGCAACACAAGCAAAAATTTAAAACTTAACAAATTAAAATGCACATTGTGGAAACTAGAGGGGGGGTTGAATAGTTTACAGGTTCGTTTTCATTTTAAAAAACTTTGCTTTCAAAATACTTAGATTCGATTAGTATGTTTAACCAACCAACAATATGAATCAATCAAGTAAATATCTAAACTAATGGAAAAGACACTAAGCTAAATGTCGAGTCCTAATCTTAGCTAGAACCAATCTACCACTTCACAATCAATACACGATCACTAGATCTACACTATCGGATTTACACAATATCCGAATCACACAAATACACAAGATAACGTTCATTTCATTCTCTGTAAGGATTATGATGATTTTGTCCATGTTTTTATTCATTTATTCTTGCATTGCTGTTACTATAAGCAGCTAAGCACTCCTAGTGCTGGCCTAACCATGTAGTTGTTATTATTATGATTATGATTTCCTGTTCTCATTATGATTTGTTCAGATATTCCTTATAGATTTCATTTATCCCCATGTTTTGGTAATATAGAGGGTGGCTTAGATCTTGTTAATCCTGATATTAGACTTACCATGTTGAACCTGGGATTAGTGGGGTTTTACCTAGGGTAGGCTTGTACATCTAATCCTAGTGATATGGAATTAAACAGATTACCGCTTGATTACATTAAATACTTAAAAAGTTGGGAACTCTTTCAGAGAGGATTAATCAGAGTTTAGATAATATTTGGTCTTGATGGGGTGTTTGGTTAAATCCCCTGCAAGCTTGGATGCCTTGCTCGTGTGATCGTTAGGGGAATGTGGGATGCAAGAGTAAGCATATGACAGACCTTAAATGAAAATTCAGGTCTGTCGACTTTAGAACCACTAATGGAACTTATAATTGAACATTGCAAAGGAACATGTAATCATAGTATTGGTAATGAAATGGTTAGGTTAGCATGTCTTTCTCCATGATATATCTTCTATCTATTTATTTTATGTTTTTTAATTTTTTTTTTTTTTTTTTTTTTTCTGTAATTCCTTAAATTCATTCTTAAAACATTTTCAACGTGACAACAATCAAATTGGAACTATTACAACCTTATTGCTCTTGAGAAACCTCGGATTTACCAAGCTTATTGTATATAAACGACCGGGGTTCTTGCCCCGTTAGTACGTCTATCGGTAATCGAGTTTTATAAATTTAAAACTTGGTAAAAATATATTTAAAAACATTTACGCATCATTCCAACATAAAGCAAAACACCTCACAAAACAAGTGTACGAAAACTAGCAACACAAGCAAAAATTTAAAACTTAACAAATTAAAATGCACATTGTGGAAACTAGAAGCGGGGGTTGAATAGTTTACCGGTTCGTTTTCATTTTAAAAAACTTTTGCTTTCAAAATACTTAGATTCGATTAGTATGTTTAACCAACCAACAATATGAATCAATCAAGTAAATATCTAAACTAATGGAAAATAACAATCACAACAATATAAGGAGATGAGATAAGGAACAATCAAACCAAGACACCAAGATTTATAGTGGTTCGGCTACGAAGCTCTTCTTCGCCCTACTCTACTCCCCGAGTATCCTACTTGAGATTTCACTATGTCAACAAGCTCCTTTCAGGCGGAGAAAACTGTTTACACGTTGCTTACGTTATTTGCCAACACTAAGCTAAATGTCGAGTCCTAATCTTAGCTAGAACCAATCTACCACTTCACAATCAATACACGATCACTAGATCTACACTATCAGATTTACACAATATCTGAATCACACAAATACACAAGATAATTACAATAGAGATTTGATACTTAGAAGAAAGGAGGAGAGATCAGTAATCAACACTTCATTTCTTGGCGAATACGAGTGTTCTTCTCTTGCACTTGAATGAGAGAGAAGAGATGAGAATAAGAGATTAGATCACTTGAAACAAGATCAAGAGATGTTAGTGATCAAGATATTTAGTGAGAGAAAGAAGGTTTTTAGAGAGAGAAAGAAGTGTGAGAAAATTCATGCAAAGAGGTCTAATTTTCTGCAAGGAATTGAGCAGTATTTATAGGCAGGAAAATCCAACAGTCACTGGCGGCGGTCCTGGCGGTCCCAGATATATAAGGGGGGCGCCAGGCCTATAAGGGGGTCGTCAGGTAGACCACACTCCCTTTTTTGTCTTTTTGTGGGAAATGTTGTATCTGGTATAGAAGCTTTCATTTTAGGGGAAAATTTTGAATTTCAAATTTAAAGTTTTTAATAAAACTTTTCTTTTAATTAGAAAATATTTTGTAGAATTAATTTTGTGAAATTCTTTTATGTAATTGTTAAGAGAAAAGTAATTTCTTGATCACTAATAATTGCTAATGATTTGTTTGTTCATACATTAGTGATTACTAATCTTAGAAATGTCATTTTATCGATTAATAATTAGTAAACGTTTACTTTTATAGTAAACGTTTTTACATTGTTTTTTTTATCAAAAAGTTGAGGGTCGAAAAAATATCAATTAAACGTTTTTTGTCAATTATGTATATTAACAATCTCCCCTTTTTTGATGATGACAAAATATAAATCATTTTGTATAAATTAAAAGTTACAAAAGTATTAAAGAGTTTTTGTTCCATTTCTCCCCTTTTTGTCGAATTCAAAAAGGAATGGATCGTTCGAGTAGTTGTAAGAAAGAAAGAAATCATACGATTTCAAGACTCCCACTTGATTGTATGATTCCCCTTGTTCGGGGCACCAAAGGGATCCGATCTTACGTAATTTGTTAGTTCAAAAAAAATTTAGAAATACAAGTGCAAGATAAATATCTTTTAAGCAACACATTATATTTAAGTCACCCAAAAGAGAGTTTCATTCAATCAATCAAAAAACTCATACAATAGCAAATGCAATTAATACATTCGTACAATATCAAAAAAAAACAGAGCTATAGAGCTAAGACAAATTCATACATATTTGTATGAATCTTATATTAAGAAAAGTAGATAATCATAAAGGACATAACTATGCCATTGATATACTAGTAGATTCTTGGAATGTAGAAGATGCCATAATCAAAAGATGGAAGGTCGATTATTTAGGTAGATTAATCATATGAGAATGATTAATTAAAGAGGGAAAAAGAAGGGGTTGGTGACACATGATTTGGAGGGGCACGAGTTTGAGGTATGGACGTGGGTTGGTTGGGGTTAAGAGAAATAATGAAGTTGATTTCATTTTTAAGGAGGTAGAATTGGTGTCTACGAAAACTTTCAACAATGAAGAAGCTTTAGTGAATTTCTACTTGAGCATGTGAAGGAGGATGAATTTGTTGTGGTGGTGTGATGTGGTGAATGAATGTAGGTATTGGAGGACTTGGTTGTGTGTTATCAAGAAGGTGGTGCTGTTGTGGAGTTGGTTGATCATTTGATCTCTTAAGGGATTGTATGATGGTGGTGAAGGAGATTGTAAGTAGACTATTGGAGGAAGTGGAGGTGACTCTTTTTGGAAAGAAGGTGATGATTTTAGAGTGGATGTTTTGCATTTCCATACTTGTCTTACCGACATTCTTGGTTTTCAAGAGAAGTTAAAGTGGTGGTTTGAGCAAGACAGTTGGGGATGATGAAAGTAAGATGAGAATGAAAGGTGAGGTGTAGGAGGTATGAGAATTTGATTATTTAAATAATGGAAATGATAGTTTTACATGAAAAAGTATGGTTTGGATGGAAGAGGATGCCAAAGATGGTTTAGCTAAAAAGGGGAATGATAGCTTGAGAATGTAGGTAGGAGGTCAAAGATACAGAAAAAGAGGCAAACTCAAAATTTTCGTTCCCCCCTGGTGGCGGTCCCATATCACTAGGAGGTCCCTAATATGTTAGGGGGCCGCTGGGTATATAAGGGGGCCATTTTTTGGAAGACATAAAATTTCTAGTTTTCCCTTTTTCTTAAATCCAGTGATTTCGGCATCTACCAAATTCAAGAATTAACTAATTCAAGCAATAATATATAGTCCTAAACTAGCATGTAAATCATTTATCAAGTAGTGGCATTGTTCACATGTCATATTCATACAATTTGCTAATCATAGAATGTTGGTAGGATGGAGAAAATCATCCAAGTTAAATGCAATTGTCATTTGCCATTCCTAGTCCTAGTAATATATCAAAAGACATAATGTATTAAACAAGAAGGATAATAGTAATAATAATAGTCTCTTAGTAGTTATGCCAACATGTTCACTTCCGTTTTCCACCCATCATGTTCTTGAGAGCTTGTCCGATTGACCTTAATCCTTCTCGGTGAGCATCTCGTTGTTGAGTTTAAAGATTAATAGTTTCGAAGAGATGGGTGTTCAAGTAATGAATTTCATGAGGAGGTTTTGACAAGACTTAGAGATAACATGGATGATGAAGAGTTCTTTTGGGACGGAGATAAAAGATTGGACATGAAATGATTCGATCATCATTTTATCAAGGGTCATTAACGGATGAGATAAGGATGGATGATTCAAAGTGGTGGGGGAGGAGCTAGCATTTGATTCACGAGGTCTTTTCATGCCACGATCTGATCGCGTCTTTCGCTCATAATGAGGAGCGAAGGGATGCATGACTCGATCATGTGAGATGTAGCCATCAATTGCTAGCTCGGGGAAGGGGGACACAACATATTTGCACAATCTAGTCAAAAGCATTCCATAAGGTAAGAGTTCCTTAGGTTTGCTTTGAGTCTTTTCCATTCTTTTGAGAATAAAGAATGCTAGATTGTATCGAGTTGAGGTTTCAATGCAATAAAGCATATGACAAAGAAACGCGGAGACATGATCCTTATGACCTCCTAGACAAATGATGTTTTTACAAATGATGCCAACCTATGGTTTCATATGAGGTTGAATTTCGCGAGTTAAGATTTCGTTTTTGTCGACGACAATGGTTTTCTTGTTTTTGGTACGAGTGACTTGACCTTGTCGAGGAATTTGAATGAAAGACTTGACAACACTTGGAGACGGACGGAGTGGTTTTAACGGACCTTTATAGGAAACATATTGACAAGTAGTCGAGTGACCACATGTCGGTGTGAGACACTTGACATTTGAACGGTATTTTTAAGATTTGACCGAATTCCTCAAGAGTGAGAGAGAATGACTTACTTTATATAATAAAGTTGACCATAAAATGACCCATAGAGTTATAATCAAAAGTTAGTTGACTATAGAACTCGAGAACAAAATGAGGAACAATTTGTTCGTTTATGTTCAACAAACAATCAAAATCAATTGATTCAAACTTAGCACGGATGTGACTCATGTTTTCAAAATTTTGACTCACAACCCTACCCTCATGAAAATATCGTTTTTCAAGACTAGCAATTATGTTTTGTAATGGTTGATTAAATTCATTTGATATGAGTGGAATGTAGTTTCGGGTCTTTTAATGATCTAGTGCGGTAATTGGAGGCATTGTTACCTAGAACAAAACAATCAAAGTCATATTTTAATCTCTTACATATGTGTTGATATTTTGAGTTCGTGCTTAGTGTGTGCCTAGATGTACCAAATGTGGAGTAACGATTAACTCGACCTAACAATTAAAATCTTAAGAGTTAATCCAAATGCTCTTTAGTTTAATTTTGCTCATCCAAACATGTCGAAAAATACATATGAATTATGTATCTCGACCTTTGTTTATGAGATCATTATGCATGTGTTTGAAAATATTTTTAAGTTGTATTGACAATGCATAACCACAATTTTATTATGTTCCTAACGTGAGTAATTTGAAAATAAAATTGGGGTTTTGGTTCGAAATCAATTTTTCAACAAATTCACTAATGTATGCAAATCCTATGTCTATGGAAAGCATATTAGTTATACATTGTATCCTAGTAGTCTTAATTGTACAATATTGAAGGAAAAATGAAAAATCCCCAATTTTAATTTTAGTGTTCATCATGAACCCTAGACTCAAATTGAAAGAAAATAGATGAAATGACTTACAATTGATGATCTTTAAGATGTTGTGAGTGATTATAGGTGTTGATTTGATATTCAATTATAGTTTTAGTGGTTGATTTTGAGTTTTTGGGGTGTTGTGTTCTTGTTCGTCGCTGCAGATATGAAAGGGGGTGTTTGTTTTTGTGTTTTGAAATTTTTTAGTTAAGTGTTCAATTTTAGTGTCTGCTGATGGCGGTCCCATATCGCCTAGCAGTCCTAGATATATTAGGGGGCCGCCTAGGATATGGGGGCCGCCCTCAGCGTGAGGTTTTAGACTCAGTTTTTGACGAAAATTTTACAAATAGAAGTGACATTTTAATTTGCATTTCGCGAATTAAAAATGCTTAAACTACTTCAGATAAAGTATTTAAGTTGTCATGACATGGAATGGAACACGGACTAGAATTAAGACAGAAGAAGGAGAAGTGGACTAATGTGATTTATGGAATGTGTTTCATCATTCCTAAACCAAGACGTAGACAGTTAAACGATTCACGTTTAAGGGGTTTTGTAAGAATGTCAGCAATGTTGTCGATGGAAGGCACTTTTTCGATTGAGATATGTTCTTTTTGGACATTATCACGAAGAAAGTGGTGACGAATTTCAATGTGTTTAGTTCAAGAATGTTGCACCGGGTTTTTGCTAAGGTAAATTGCGCCTTTATTGTCGCACATGATCGGGATGTCGTCGAGTCAAACATCGTAGTCGATAAGAGCTTGTTTCATCCATAGTGCTTGTTGACATGCCTTTCCGGCGCTTACGTATTCGGCTTCGGTAGTGGATATAGCAAGAGCGGTTTGTTTCTTCAAGAACCAAGATGTCAAACAACATCCCACGAACGTACAAATACCGCTAGTTCTCTTTCGATCCACATAATCTCCCGCATGATCAGAGTCGGCATATACTACTGTTTCTATGTCGGTCCCCTTAGAATACCATAATAGCGTAGTGCCTTTAATGTATCAGAAGATACGTTTAACCGCTTCAAGGTGAGGTTTTGGGATCCTCTTGGAAGCAGGTACAAAGGCAGACACTAAACATGATATCGGGCCTACTTGCCATTAGGTATAATAAACTACCTATCATGCCTCGATACTTGGTACTATCTACCGACTCACACTCTTCGTCTTTCGTGAGTTTGGTATCAGAGGACATGACTGTTTTCATTGGTTTGGATTCTTCTAAGCCAAATTTCTTAAGCATTTCTTTAATATATTTAGATTGATTAAAGAAGATTCCATCTTCTATTTGTAGTCCAAGGAAGAAGTTAAGTTCGCCCATCATGCTCATCTCGAACTCGTCATGCATGATTTTGGGAAATTCATCACACATGTCTTGACAAGTCGAACCGAATATGATGTCATCGACATATATTTGAACGATGATGAGGTTTGAACTTTTCTTCTTAGTAAAAAGAGTGTTATCTACCATTCCCATTTTATATTCATGTTTAATAAGGAAAGCTTTTAATCTATCATACCAAGCTTTGGGTGCTTGTTTAAGACCATATAAAGCTTTCTTTAGTTTATAAACATGATCCGGTTTTTCAAAGTCAATGAATCCTGGAGGTTGTGCCACGTATACCTCCTCATTGATAAAACCGTTCAGGAATGCACTTTTTACATCCATTTGGAATAGTTTAAAGTCTAAAGCACAAGCATAAGCTAATAGTATCCTAATTGACTCAAGTCTAGCAACTGGGGCATAAGTTTCATCATAATCGATGCCCTCTTGTTGATTATAGCCTTGAGCAACTAACCTAGCCTTATTTCGAGAAACAATACCGTTCTCGTCTAACTTATTTCTAAACACCCACTTAGTTCCTATAATTGTCATATTCCTAGGTTGTGGAACTAACTCCCAAACGTCGTTAGCAATGAATTGATTTAATTCTTCTTGCATAGCGACTATCCAACTATCATCCGTTAAGGCTTCATTCACATTCTTAGGTTCTATAGTTGATATAAAACAAAAGAAGTTACTTTGGTTTTGGGCTTGTGATCTAAGGGTTCTTTGGTTAAGGTTTCCTATGACATTTTCTAATGGATGGTTCCTAGATTCCTTAATATTGACTATTTCGTCAATCTCTAAAGTTTCATCCACAATGTCATTTTCTAGGTTTTTCTTTTCGATGACCTTAATTGCTTCTTCTTCATCTAAGTCATCATCCACCAAGGGTGATGTCTTAGAGGGTGGAGGAGTTTCATCTAATGTCACGTTAAGTGATTCTTCGACTTTCCTAGTGTGTTTATTTAGGATGATGTAGGCTTTACTATTTTGAGAGTAACCTAAAAAGATACCTTCGTATGACTTTGGGTCAAACTTTGTAAGGTAGTCTTTAGTGTTTAAAATGAAGCACTTGCTTCCAAACACTCTAAAGTATTCTAAAGTAGGTTTCCTACCTCTTAAGAGTTCGTAAGGTGTTTTTCCTAAGATGGCTCTAATTAGGATTCGGTTAAGAATGTATGTTGAAGTGTCTACTGTGTTACAACAAAACTTTTGTGGTAAAGATTGCTCATTCAACATAGTCCTACTTATTTCTTGAAGTGTCCTATTTTTCCTTTCAACCACGCCATTTGATTGAGGAGTGCGTGAAGCTGAGAAGTTATGTGTAATACCATTGGCATTACAAAACTCTCCAAATTGCACCTCATTATCAAATTCCCTGCCGTGGTCGGTTCTTATTGACACTATTATACATCCTAATTGGTTTTGAATTTTCTTACTAAGTATTTCAAATTGATCGAAAGCTTCGGTTTTATCCTTAAGGAATATAATCCAAGTATACCTAGAGTAGTCATCTACTATGACTAAGGTGTAGCGGTTTCCTTTGTAACTCCATACGACGGATGGACCGAAGAGATCCATATGAAGAAGTTCTAAGCATCTAGTTGTTGAGACTATATTCTTAGCCTTATGACTAGCGTGAGCTTGCATTCCAATTTTGCAAGCATCACAAAAGTGTTGATCAAACTTAAGGTTAGGTAAGTTTCTAACTAATTCCTTAGATGCTAACGATTGAATAAGACGCATATTTGCGTGACCTAATCTCCTATGCCACAACATGAAGTTTTCATCAATCGTTGCTAGACAAATTTTGTCTTTAGGCTTATTTCCTAATTTCATCACATATAAGCCTTTCTTCCTAATACCTCTACCTATGACCTTACCATCCTTAGTAATTTCACTATCATGTTCAGAAAAGTTACTCTACACTTATTATCACATATTTGTCCTATACTTAACAAGTTAAATCTTAAGTTATCTACGTGCTCTACATTATATATTTTGAGAGAGTCATTTGAAATCGTACCTTTGCCAATGATGTAACCACGAAGATTGCTACCAAAAAATAACATTACCTCCGTTGTATGCCTTGTAGCTTGAGAAGAGCTTTCGGTTACCCGTCATGTGTTTGGAGCATCCGCTATCCTTTATCCACTCAACAGATTCTAAGTCGACTCCAAGGCATATCTAAATATATAAGGCAACACCTCAAACATTTACTCCCTAATATCTCATGGGTCTAAAGTTGTTAGTGCTAAACATCCCTTGTATTTGATGCAATTAGCTGGGATGTAGAAATGGAAGACACATTTCCCATGGCATGTAACTTTGTCATGGGAAGTTGTTCCAAGTTATAGGAAAACCACGAGGTTGATTTTGTCAACCAGTGTTTCTTTTTGGTTGCGGTGTTTTAGGATGATGATAACTATTTATGACTCTTTTAGGTGGTGGAGTTTTTGATCTAAAATTTGGTTTTGAAAATCCAACTTCGGGTTTTGACAATGGCTTATAGAATTGCTTAACTTCATTATCACTAGCAACGAGAGCTCTTACATTGTTTACTATTATGTGTTTTGGTCTAGGACCCAAAATAGATTTTTCAAAAGACACACTTTTCTTAGATCTAGGTGTGGTTCCTGGTGACGGTCCCATATTTGCTTTGGGGGCCCGCCTGCACATTTGGGGGGCCGCCTATATTAATGAGACCTCCATCAGACGACGCATTTTTCTGAGCTTTCATAAATTTTATTTCTTTAGTTCCACTAGATGATGCTTCAAATGAATTAAACCCCAAACCTAACTTTTTACCAAAGGGTTTTTGATTATTTAAAATTTCATTAAAGCAATGTGTGCTCTTTTCAAACTTGGTTAGTTAAATGTCGTGTACGTAATATTCTGTGTACGTACTATGTATATGTAATTCATATTATATATATTAGTTTAGTATTTTATAGATTGTAGAGTACTTTCTATTTTTAAAAATAGTTAGAATCGAATGTTAGTTTGAAAACTAGTTAGAAAGTTCAAGGTTTAGTAATAATTAAAAGGTTTTTTACTTATAATTTAAAGTAAATGTATAATAAATAAATAAAAGAAAAAAATATATAATTAAAATGGTGGTTGTGTGGATCGGCCGAACAAGGAAAAAAAAAAGAATGAATCCCAATTTGATTACAACTTATTTTTGGTAATTATCTTTTCCTAAGCCTATAAATACAAATCATAACTTAATCAAAAATCACTTTTTTCTCCTCTCCTCTCTCCTTGGCCGGTCGAACAACACAAAGAACAAAGGGAAACCCAAAAATTTTTAGGGTTTTGATTTTCAAGAGTTAAGGTAATGTTTTCTAAATCCTTTTTCAATTCAATTGATTTTATTTAACGTAACAATCATTAAGGATGGATTAGGTTATTGTAAATAATCTGTAATTAAGAGGTTTTGATCATCAAAAATCGTTTTTAGGGATAATAATTAGGGTTTTGGGTAAGTTAATTAGGGTTAATTATGCTAAATTCGGAATAGAAATCTGGGCAGAATTTTAGGTCATCTTGCGAGAGCCATATCTCGGTCATACGGATAGCTTTTATTGATTTTCTTGAGCCTAAAATTAACTACAGAGAGTCTACTTTCCAACCCAAGTGGTTTCATGAATTAAAAGTGAGTGGAAGTTAGTCAAATTAATCAAACAAGATTCGTTGTCAAAACTGAGTTTTCGGGGCAGATTCTGAGTTGTGTTTGTGAGGTCAAAAACCATATCAAAACGTCTTTTTAATTGATGGGCTTGCTACTGTAGCAAGTTCATGATGTTTATGATTTTCTAGAATTTTTGTAGAATTTTCCTAAGTGTTTAAATGGGTCTGCTCAAGCTAAACTTTTTGAAGGTCGAATCAGGTCAAATTCTGGACACTTTGTGATGTTGAATTTTTATAAAATGGTTACACTCACTATTATTTTTATCCAAAAATCATAGAAGCTCACAACTCATTGGGGAGCTATGGGATGTAAGGAGAAGAAACAATTAGGTGTTTAAGTATTTTATTTAGAGTCATCTTGTGACTACAAAAACGAGGTAAAATGCAGAAAGTTGAGAAGTAGGTTTTGCAAAGTAACTTGAGGTTAGTAAGTTGTGAAAGGAGTATAGGTGAGTTGGAAACAAGTTAGGATATAGAGTATCCATCGTTGTGATTGTTACATCGACTTGGGTGAGAGACCTAATCGATGGTAACATGTGTGTATTGTATTGTATAGATTATTTGCAAGGTTAATTGAAGAGTTTGGATTTGCTTTGCATCAAGGTGAGTTTCATAGTCCCATTTTTTACTTATATTTTGGGATGGAAATGATGCAAACTGTTTTTTTTAATTATGAACCGTGATATGTGTTTTTAAGTGTCGAACTATATGATTGCTATGTGCTATTGCTATGTGATATGAATTGTGGTAAGTAGCATCATTTTCAGTGACAAAACGTTGAAAGATTTAGGAAGATGTATTAGGCTGGACCATAGGCTTGCATTGCGTAATCCATGTTTTCATAGAAATTGATTTGTTTTTGGTTGATTGCCAACTAATAATTTGAATGATAAATTGTTTTGAATTGTAGGATGTTTATCATGACACTTTGTGTCTTTTATATATTAGATTTTAATTCATTTAGTATTTCTCTATTTTGACGCCTTGTGTTGTGATGATGCCTATTGATCATGCCTTGTGATTCCGCCTTGGCGGGGTGTGACAAAAGTTGATTAAGTTCATACTTGGAGGTCGTGGACACACCTTGACATTACTCGAATTTGCTTGATGATTGAGTTTTTACCATGCTGCTAAAATAAATTAAGAGGGTTTTGAAGTATAGTTTCAAGGAGGTTTGCGTAGTGTGAGAATTTTAATGCTATGGATTCCTGGTTAAGCATTAATAACGAGGAGGAGCTACATTTGTCTAGGAGTCTTGCCTCAACCATTAGGAGTCCTATTCTTAGGGTGTTGCAAAAGATGATCACATATGGGTTGTGTCAGAGAACAACGGTGTATGCTAAAGTGCATAGAAAGGAGCTCTTCTTGACGAGTATGTTTCAAGCGAAAAATCAAAATGGTTATGTGAATGTAGCCTGGTTGATTGCAAGATTGCTTAAGCGAAAGGGAATCGGAAGCTGATACACAATAAAATATACTAATAATATATTCCAAAAGAGTAAGTAAGAGCTTTCCTAAAGTTTCCTTTAAGAAAAGCTCACTCTAAAAGATATATATAATATATAATACGTATATTTAAACGGGAAGTATGATCACCCGGGTCGTTTCTCTAACGACTTACGAAATTGAAACCACGATTTAGCTCGAATTATGATTTGAATGAGAGAAAATATATTTTTGAGTATCTATAACTACTAAATAAAAGCAACAATTAAAATGAACAATTAAGAGCAATTAAACACTTAAACAATTAACGGTAAACAAATAAAACGTGACAATTAAGCAAATAAGACAAAATTAAACTTTAAAATTGCAAACTAAATTTCTAAACCTGAAATAAGACAAAAGAAAATTTTAGGAAAAAGAAAAATATTTTTTGATAATTTTTGAATTTATTATGAATTAAAAACTAATTTAATCTAATTAAATCTAAAAAAATAGCAAATTAAGTCCTAAAAAATTATAAAAATGATTTTTAAACTTAGAAAAGTCTAAAATAACATAAAAACTCAGAAAACTATTTTTAACTATTTTTAAAATTAAAATCCTATTTTTAAAATTAAAAATAAAAGCTCAAAAATTTAAATTAATATCTAAAAGTGTTGAAAATGAATTTTCTGATTGTAAACCTAAAAGTACTTTTTATAAAACTAAAAACTATTTTTTTGTATTTTTATAAAACTTTTTTCTATTTTTTATGTATTTTTCAATTTTTAAACCTACAAAAAATCCTAGAAAATTATAAAATTAATGGAAAATTTGGAAAATTCAGGAAAAGTGTAAAATGTAACAAAGAACCTAGGAAAAATATTACCAAGTCCCCAGCTTAAAGAATAAGCTCTAAATAAGCTTGTATAAGCTACGACATATAAATAAAAGGAAAATTTAAAACGTGTACAAGTATTAGATTATGCAAGACATGGTTGGATGAGCTATTGAAGCACAATGGTAAAACGTATGGTCTATAAGCAGGAGGTCTTGGGTTCGAGGTTGGTCACACCCCTTTTTGCTATTTTTTTTATTTTTGAAAACCAAATATTAAAACTGAAAGAGAACACTTTTTTGAACACTTTTAATTAAGATACTATAAGCTGAAAACTAAAAATAAGCTCTAAAACAGCCTTAGAAAAAGCTGTTTACAGAAACTAAAGTTTTAAAGAACAAAAAGATAGTTTTGACTTATTAGCTTACACACAGCTTATATTAAGCTCATTTTTAAATCCAAAAGCTACTCCTGAAAGCCTAAGATGTCTACAAGCTAAAAATGACAAGCTACTTGAGCTGAAAACACATAATATACTAAATCATGAAGATTAAAAATAGCACGCCAACCTACAGTAATAAGTACTAGATACTTGGAAAACTAAACAGGCTATAATCTACAATAAGCTAAGACATAAAGAGAGCTTTTGAAAACTAGACTAACAACTAATAAGCTATAAATTCAAAACATAAAACTAAGCCCTATAAGCTAAAAATCTAGATTTAGAACCTACAATCTACTTACTACTGTTTTTAGCTTTTTGAGATTTATGATAAACTTAAAAAGCAAAAGTACTAAAGAGAAATAGCTAAAATTGATAAACTAGCTTTAATCTATATTAATCTATATCTAGACTATAAATCTAGATAAAGCTTAATACCTAAATTCCAACTTAATCCTAGGTAAAATGAGGTAAAAAAATGACAGCAGTAGTAACTGCTTAGGTAACTGCTTGTGCAATTGGCAAAGCCAAGCAAAAATGCAGGCACATAATGAGGTTAAACCTGCACTTAACACTCTTATTGAGTGTGCAAAAACACAAAACAAGTAATAAACAAGCCTTGTATGGCTTGGTTTAAATTTACACAAGCAAAGACAAAGGGAAAAAGTCCCCTGGTGCTGAGATGAACATATTAAGCCTCAAAATGATTATAAGCTTAAACTAATGACTCAAAATAACTCAAAACCTAATCAAATATGCTGACTCAACTAACCAAAAAGAAATCTCAAATTGCATTTGACTTTTGATGGTCAAAATCCCTTAAACCAAACACCCCTTAATACTTTGACAGAATTTGATCAAACTAACAAATTTGAATTCCATTTAACAAAACCTCATTACCAGATAAAAACTAGCTTATAATAACCCTAACAAAACAAAATCAATCATTAACGAGGCTTAGAATTAAAGATCTACACTATGCTAAATTATTTTTGGTTTTTATGGATTTTAAAGACAGAAAATGAAATTTAAAGATTAAGCTAAAAATAGATTACTAAATTTGATGAGTAAGCACTAAGTAGAAATTTAAAACTCAAATAAGCAGCTAGAAAATAGATAAACATAATTAATAAGCAAATAAGCAAATCTAAGCTATTTAAGCAATTTTAAGCTAAAAATTAAAGGACAAGAAAGTAAATAGAAGACTTACAGAATGCTTCAGCTAAACAGAAGCTAAGGCTCTTAGAGCTTAATCAACAGCTCTGGCTTATTAGAAATAAGCCAGTATAAGTCCTTGAGAGCCCTTCCTTAACTGGCTCTCCTTCCAAAAGCTCTCAACCAAACAATTAAAGCTTATTTTACTTATTTAATAAGTTTAGTAGATTAGATGACTAATTAAGCTCAAATTCAAGCTTATATACTTGAATGAGCTAAGATGAGTTTTATGAGAAGCTTTTAGACAGTAGCAACTGGATTATGAGAGTAAAAGCTTAAAAGTTGAAAGAGAGCTTATGATTCATTAACTGAAATTTGCATTACATTAAAGTGAATTTTAGTACAATGCTTTGGAATGAAAATTACATTTAAACTAAAAACTTCATAAGCTAGATTAATCTACTTAAAAGAAAAATTACATGAAAAAAAGATATATGTGTGTGAGAGGTGAGGGTATTTATAGCCTTGTAGAGAACCTTCTAGGAACTTGCTTGCATCCCACGCTCCCTTTAATCTCTGCCGTACAATCAATCAATCATTAGATCTTTAATATGAGCCCTTGGATCAAGAATGTGCACAAACGGATTGCCAAGCTGTCATTCCTTTGATGTGACAGCTTGTGCTAGTTTTGTGAGTGCTTTAAGTATAAAACCCCTCTTCTTTTGTGCTTTCTCTACATCCACGTGGCTTGATAGCTTGAGTGAACCAATAAGGAGCCTTGATATGACTTAATTAACCCTGCCATTGTGTAAGTGAGCCCTTGAATTGTCTTCCGTACCCTTCAATTTTGATTTGCCCTATCGTTTGACCATGGGTAACTTTTGGAGAAGACGATGAATAGTAACACACCCTTGGCGCCCTTTTTATAACTAAAAACGGGGTAAATTGTTTTTAAACTTTGGGTAATTGCAAATTCAGTCCCTCTCTTTGATTATTTAAAGTTGTAATGTAAAACAACTTTTAATAATGGCAACTTAAGTCCCTGTGGTTTTATAAAAGGGAATTGGGCTAGGGTTTTGGGCTTTTGTAATGGGCCTTGTATCCGGGTAGGGGTATTTAAGGGTTTAAGGGCCCAATAAGAGTTAGGGACCAATATGGTAACTTTCTGAAACTTGGAGGGTTGATTTGAAACATTTTGAGTTTTTGTCTTCTAGTGGTTGACTTTTGTTGACCAGGGTTTGACTTTTTGGCTTTGGCTTTAAGTCTTTGGCTTCTCTTGTGCTTTTCCGTTTCTCGTGTCCGTGTTTGCTCGTTTTTGATGATTTTCTTGTGATTTTTGATATATCCGTACCTGCATACACAAAACATAAAAACAAGCATATATTTGCCATTTTTAGTCTGTTTTTGGGTCATTTAGGGTCATTTTTGGTGTTAACGGATATGTGTATTTTACACTTATCAAAATTCCCCAAACTAAACGATTGCGTGTCCTCACGCAATATCACATGCCTTATAACCAAATTCCTCGAAACTTCCCCAAACTAAACCTTTGAAAAGTAGCAAAGATTTTTGTTGAGACTGTTAAAAGATCACAAGTTATAAAACACCCGATTTCCCATTTTCAAAGATTTTTTATTTTTTTATGATTTTTCTTGATATATTCCTAACTACAACTTATTTGTGTTGACATGATGTATTGTTTTCATTACCTCATTGGTAACTTTAAGGATCATGGAACAAAAAGCACATTTAAGTGTCTAAAAAGATATCTTCATCATTCCTGATTTTTCACTTTTCCCATGCTAAGCTTAAAAATAAGATCACCGTTAAGTACGAGCTAAAATGCTAAGACTACTTATAATTACAACTT